>CBVK0100034196.1:0-14077 GCA_900067695.1 Picea abies | reverse complement strand
TTGTACCACATGGAGCAAGACCCATGTGCCTTCTAGAAGCTAGCTGGTGTGGTGGATGCATTGACGATGGATCAAATTGTCGTGATAGAGAAGGGTTGAAAGTTATAGAAGTGGTTACATTCTCTAAGATGGAGAAAAAGACCTAAGAAATCAGGTTTAAGATCCACTCTATCCAATCCTCCTTGAAACCAAAAGCTACCAACATCTTTTTGAGAAAGTCCTAGTTATACGATCATAGGCTTTGGACATGTATAACTTCATCATCATCCATTCTTTCCTTGTGACATTGAGGGAGTGGATGGTCTCATGAGCCACCACTATGCCATCTAGAATTCATCTTTCCTCCACAAAACCCCCTTATTCTTAAGAGATAATGATGGAGAGGATGGGCTTAAGTCTAATATAGGCTATTAACTTAGAGACAATCTTATAAATGACATTACAGATGGAAATAGGGCATAACTTATCTATAGTGTTGGATTTCTTGGCCTTGGGGATCAAGGTGATGAAATAATACACATCATAAACCTACATATGATTCAAATATATTACATTTATATTAAATCTTAAAAGAACTTGCCATGTTCTCTTCTTGGGATGTGCTCCCCTCGTGTTCGTTGTTGTAAGTTTTTTTCTTGATCTTCTATCAAACATATTCTACCAATAAAATCCCTACACAATGAAATAAACAAATTATGAAATATGTTTTACAAACTAAGAAAATAATTGTAGGCTAAAATTATTTTCATGTCAGGCATCGCATACAATACAGTGACACACATTGGTGCACTTAATACAATGTTATGCACTAGTGTCTCATTATTGTACAATGCACATCAATAAACTCAATAATGTTTTTTTAACAAAACAAGTAGTTCCAAAATAATGCACTTAATATAGTCATATGCACTAGTGCATTGTTGTTGTATAGTGTGCATCACTAAAGTTGACAACTTCTTAAAAAAATCCATGCCAAACCATGCACTTTAAATATAAAAAATGCATCGATGCATGGTTATTATACAATGCACATTGTGAACCACAAAAGAATTAAAAAAAAGAGAGTTGATAGCAACATGGTTTGGGATTCAATGCAATAAGTGGTCCCAATCCAATAAATATCCAAATCCCTATATAAGAACACACAAAGCCAATAAATATCTATTGCCTAAAAAAATCTTATTATCAAATAGTAGAGAGAATAAACCCCTAATATTAGAGTTTGCAGTAACATAAAACAAAACAGAAGCAACAAGAAAACTAGGGTTTACAACAATGAAGGTAACTCAAAAACCCTTCTATTTTTTTGAAGATGCACTATAAATACTAATAGGAATAAATATAAAATTTAGGGAATTTTTTTAATCAATTGAGGGAAAATTTGAGATGAATATAATGAAGTTACATACTTGAATTTCTCATCTACAGATTTGTATGTGACCTACAATAGTCCCTTACAAATTCGACTCTTCAAAAAAATATATCCACTAGAAAATTTCCCTGTAAATCTATCTTGCACAAGTCTCCCCCCAACTTTTGGAAAAATAATGGAATAGGGATTAGGGTTTTCTTTTATAAATTCACTTTTACAAAATGAAATTGTGACTCATTTTTTCACTTGATATTTAGATGAATTGATGATAAATGCACAAATTGTTCTTTTTTTAATAAATTCAACTCATGGTGCACCATGCATACTTAGGTTCATGGATGTATTATGTTGACTTAAATGCACCAAAGAAATAGTTTACAATGAAAATAAAAATGAAAATTTCCACAAGCATACTTCTTTCTGTAGGTTTTCCTTTATGAAGGTTATTATGGAGGTTTATTGTTGGCATGTATCATAATTTAGTGCACTATTGCATTTAGAAGATACATATGCATCAATGCATTATATGTGAGTTAGGCACATCTATCACTTAAAAAAGACCTTGAAAACTCTATTTGAAGTTATAATGTTACATGCATCCCAAACTTTCTTTCAGGAATGAAAACACATAAATTACATTAGTCCATAGGAGACAAAGTGATTATTCATGTGCTCATAGGATAGAACTTGTTCCCTTTGTTATAATATCATCCGTCTAAATATCTATTCCAAGAGAATTATTTTAGCGCATAGATAAATTAAACTCAAACAATATCGTTGTTTAATAAAGTTACATATGTATATTATCATTTGAAATATCCATACCACAGGAGCATGAAATGTATCATTTGAAGTTATACGAATGCTATTTAAACTATTGCATGAGTGGAAAATGTATCTTTTGAAATTATATACTTGATGTTTAAAATTACACCATCTACTTAGAAAAGGCTTTTAAAAGTTTGTTTGAAATTACAATGTTACATGCTTCCCAAGCTTTCTTTTAAGAATGTAGACACTTATTAATTGTGGTTTTGGCTCAAATTCAAGGGGAAAAGGTGATAATATCAAATTCCCAATTCTTAAAATTTCATCTCATTCCATATCATTCCAAATTTATCTGGTTCTCAATTGCCATTAGTAGTAAGTCCATATTGTATTTATATTTTGATTCTCTTATTGAATTAATGTTACCTTTGTGTGTGGATTTGAATAGTTATTTATAGTATATTGTAGGATCTTGATTCAAGTTTCAGTTTGGATGTGCAAGATATTCCACTAGTCCAAAAATGCCACAAGCTCTTATTAGGAGCAAGACACTATAGGCAAAAGGTAGACAAAAATGGAGAGCCATGTTACCTCACCAATTATAAGAGGCCATCTTCCAACAATCACCTTGGGCCAATGGCACTTCACCATGAACTAGATCTCTTTTATGACACCCACTAGTATGTAGCTATTCCGAATGTAAATATTTGATGGTGAACCCTCGACGTGTCACACTATCCCATTATATTAATGATCAACTACCCAAAGTTGATGGTCTATGCCTACCATTGTAATCAAGGTTCCAATAGGTGATATAGAACAGACACACTATAACACTTCCATATGCTCCTTTTTTGAAAAGTTGGAAGCCAAATCAACTATAACACTTCCATATGCTCCTTTTTTGAAAAGTTGGAAGCCAAATCAACTATGTTTCGTCCTAAATTGATGAACTCGTCTCCTTCTATTATGTCTTAATCGAGCATTCTAGTGAGCCAAAGTATGATATCAATACTACCCAAAATATCTACTAGGAGATCCAAAAAGTTGTACAAGCTGAGAAAAAATATGTCCAAGTACACAATGAGGTCAGTTTAATTTTTGGAGGGTAGCAATGACTTTTATCTTTCTATCCATCTACAAATTAAATACCAAACCTACTACATCCATGCTTTCTATGGCATTGTCCATCTTCCCTGCTTGTGCCTAACGCTAGGAGAAAATTCTCCTTTTGTGGTAATAATTACATGATTAGCAAGTCTAAAATAAATGTTTCAAATCTCGACTTGTTTATCCTCACATGTATTCGTTCCCCCCAAATAGTCAATGGTACTTACACCATTTTGTGGTCCCCTTTATAGTTAGTCTAATTACTTGAATATTGTTACATACAAACATAACATTTCCATGTATAGTATGTGCATGAATGGTTATACTTTCAAAAAATTTAATACAAACAACTTGTTATATGTCAATGGTCATCCATGCACTCATGGGAACATTCCAAGGTTCACAAATAGTTGTAGGTGCTCATTATTTAGTACAAATTGTTCGTTTGAGGAACAGTCCAATAACAAAGAATTCTTTATGAAAAGGAAGACATCCAAATTTGGTGTTGTGAATGCAATACATAGTTTGCCTCCAAGTGATGAGTTGTTAATAAACTATAACTTTCATGAACCGTCGATTGCTCATCAAAGACGACTTGCACTAGGACTACCTTGAGATGTCCCCTTGGGGTGTAAGAAAAATTCCGTTGAGCAATTATATTTTTGGATTTTCAATGGAATTAATGTAAATGTATGGATTAATTCAACACTTGTTTTATAAAGCGGTTGGTTGCATGTGTACTATTTGAAAAAAACTCCATGCTTCTAATAAATGTTTGGTCTAATGTTTGAACATACCAAATGTATTTTGTTTACTCATATCATCTATTTTTAATGTTCAATATTTTTGCAATTAGGATTCCAACAATGAGTGACATGTCTACCATCTACCATTGCACCCCACTAGAATGTCAAACCAAGAAAAGGATGTTAAACGAGCATAGAATGAAGAGGAAGCATACCGAGCATGGTTGAATCAACTAATTATTCAGTTCCCACTATGTCTTTAGTCACCAATTCAAAATGTTTACAATAACATTGGTTCTTCACATGTTGGGTACAAAGACAATAATATAGAGGTGGATATGGATGATTTCGTATGTGATACCCATGCCATGGAGGGAACATTGTTACATGCATTCTAGAAATATGAGTTATAAGATGATGCTCATATCATCGATACCTTCTTTGAAATCCTAAAATCTGCTTCCACCACCGCTCCTTTTGGACATGGATCAAGGTCTACAAAACTAGGGAAAATAATGTTATTATACAACTTGAAAGCAATGCATAATATGTCAAATGTGTGTTTCTCGACACTACCAAGTTAACTGACCATTAAGTCCCCTATATTTTAATGAAAATTGTCACACAAGCAACAATGAAAAGTGAGTTCATGCATGCTTCATGATAGGTGTACATTTCTATTTCCCACTAATTGTAGGCTACTCAAATATAAGGTACTTCCAAGTGATAATGTCTTCCCTGGTAGCTATGAAGAGGCAAAGAAATTCATGAAAGGGTTGGGTATTAAGTACATATCATATCAATATTGTCTGAATGATTTAATTCTATACAAAGGTGGATACATGATCACATATATGTCTAGAATGTGAGCATGACAGATACTAAAAATAAAAGGAACAAGGGCAAGACATATGGTCCTCCTCGTAAGATATCAAGGCGCATGCCTAGAATCCTAAGGATTCAAAGGCTCCTTCATTGCAAAGATTTAACAGTGTTTCAAGGGTGGCATGCCTTGCATAGAAGTGAGCTAGGAGTCATAAAGATCCATGTGGATTCAATAGCCATGAAGCATATAGAGGATACATGGTCTGATAAATTCAAGGATGAAGTATGAAGCCCTTCATTGAACATAGCCATGGGTGGAGTTAACACGTATTCCGTTCAAAACACAAACTATTGTATTTGGCCAGTGGTAGTGATCAATAAAAATATTCCCACGTGTTTGTTCATCTGAGAATGGACATCTTATGTTGGATCTTATAGTCCCTGGTAAAATATAAGTGAAGAGAATTGATTCGTGAATTGAAGCAGTTATGGGAAGGGATACATATATATGATGTATCAAGACCCATCCCAGTACAAAGGTATTTTATGTTGCATGGCATATGTGCATACACAACACACGATTATCCATGACTAGGAGTTTTCTCTGAAAAGCATAATGATTGATTTTCTTATATCTGTAATGTTATTTGACATACTTAAATTGGTGAAACTATTTTCTTTAGCACTAACATGTTTTGTGTATAATAACATTCCAAGTATTGTAACAAAAGGGTATCACAGATGTAAATGTTATGGACCTTTTGAAAAGGCTAGGTGGTCCAACCACCTAAGAGAGTTGGTGTACAACTGCTCAAGGGAATTCCTTCCAAACTACTACCCTTATAGAAAATAAACATCTGCTTTCAATGGTAAACTAGAGAGCGCCCAAAGACCGGAAATATTGTCACCGACGAAGTAGCTTAGGGCACATGACATAGAGAAGGAGAAGGAAATTGCAAAATTGTTCAATTAAAATGGGGAACCTATGTTTGATGGTCCTTAATTTGTTAACACATGTGTTGAGAAAATGACCACTAGGATGAAAGGAAATTTGTATTTTATGAGCTTCCATATTAAGAGCATATTAAGATTCCCCACTTACTAGATCCCATGCATATATTAAAAAATTGTTCCATCTTCCTTATGGAGTCACATATCATAAAAAAGTGATGCATTGGGTGTTAGGAGAGATCATATTTATTGAAATACTAAAAAGAAGCATTAGCCAAGAAAAAAAAGTAGAGAGAGGTTGATCTCTCTTGGTCTTTTAAAGAAGGTGATGTCCTAAGGATTTTGAAGAAAGATGACCTTTCTCTAGCAAAGGATGTTATATTGGGTACGAAGGCACCTTCTTTATACATGTCAAATCTATGATGCTACTTCACCATAGAACAACATTCGTCGAGGTTGAAATCACATAACCATTTGAACCTTCCAAGAGTATGTATGTTAATTACATGATTCTTTTTATATAGTGTAGGTTATAATATGCTATGCACTCACAATTTTATGCTAGTTAATTTTATATGTGTTTATTTCGTAGTGTCATTACCCATTTCTTATGTATGGTTGTGTGAACCATGACTTCCCCTAGGACCTATGACACACCGTGTCTAAATTATCTACATTTGTACATAGGATTACATAAAAGGAGATTGACATGGTAAACATTCCACATTGGTATTGAGATATAGTTGTGATTGTTTATATGTTTGAGAAGGAACTACTCATGCACTTCATGGACTTGCAAGTCTATCTTCTAATTCACCTAGTTGATGAGGTTGAATTAGCTGGGGCAATCTTGTGTCATTGGATGTTCTTCTTAGTGAGGCACATGAAAAACTTGAAGGGGTTTTTCAACAAAAGGAAAAAAATGAAGGGTCTATGGTGGAGGGGTACATAGTATACAAGACATTATATTATGTTAGTGAATACAACAAGAAAATTGATGACACACTAGGTGTAGTGGTTTGGGATGACGAATGGGATGAGGAGAAAAGGGAAGGGGAGATACTCCAAATGAACAGAAAAAGATGCATGATAAAGAGTAAGTCACTTATCTTTTAACAATTTTCCATAGAGTAATTGTTTACACTGAACTCAATAATATATAGTTGATATAATACTATTCACTTTGATGTCATGATTACATCAATGAATTCAAGAATTGATGCCATCAATAAATTTGTTCTTTACAACGTAGATGTAACTCAACCATGGGTCACATTCTATGAAGAGAATAGATATTGTACCTCGTAGAATCAAAAGGAAATTTCATGATGAAGCATATGAAGTGGGGTTTCTACCATAATGAGATATTTCACCACATTTTATGTGAAAGAATTATATAATTTTATAGGTTAAGATTCTGTTGAAATTAAAGAAGACGAGAAAGATAATGTTGAACTAGAATTGATAAGCTAGATAACAAAGAAGAGCAACTGGAGATAGATAAGGTTTTCAAAGAGAAGGTACTCAAGACTTGAGGAGTAGAGTATAAGACATATTTGATAAAATGAAGGAATAGACAAAATGATGAGATTATGTGGATTTTAAAACAAGAGTACCAAAAGTTGTTTAAAGGTAAATTAGTGATGGATCAAGATAAAAGGTAGTATGCACATAGAGGCACAAAGCATATAGATGTATTTCCATATGCAATAGCATATAGGGTTAGTACTAAATTGTGTGTGAGACAAGGAACAAATTTTTAGGTGTAAGGGAAATGCTGGCACTTAGAACAAAGAGTTGGTAGAGAGTGGCGAGTATGTGAGAAAACAAATTGTTATTAACATAGGGAAGGTGAAGAGTTTAACAAAAGAAGTTAAAAGGTTTTTGACATGGAAACAATGTCAAGCCTAGAAAGGGTGAAGATGCATAATTACAAAAGGTAGTTGAATAAGTTAGAAAGGTCGAAGGTGGAGGCGATAAAGCCATGAAGTGGTAAGGAATTTGGGTTGGTTTAGATATAGAAAATAGTGACTCCAAAAAAGAACAAGTTGGTTGTGCAAGAAAATGAGTTATACCAATAATGAGGATATCATATTTATCATCTTGATGAACTGCAATTTGATTGTAGCCTAGAAAACCATCAATTATAGACATTATGTTTGCTCAGACTACTTTCTCTAAAACGTGATCCATTTTAGGCAATGGATAATTGTCTTTTAGTGATGATCTGTTTAAATTCCTAAAGTCCACACACAGTCTGAATTCACCGTTTTTCTTTCTTACTGCAACTAAATTAGCTACCCACTCGGAGTATCTTAGTGGGACAATAATCTTGGCGTCCAGAAGTTTCTTCACTTCTTTCTCTATCACAGGTAGTAATATAGGATTAATCTGTCTGAGTTTCTGCCTAAAAGGTTTGACACCTTGTTTCAAAGGAATTTTGTGTTCCATTATAGTAGTGTCATAAGTTCTCAATTCGTCATAGGACCAAGCAAAAACGTCTTTATATTGTCTAAGCAACTCAACATACTTACTTTTTATTTCAGGAGGAAGGTACTTAGATAATTTTACCAACCTAGGATTTTCTTTGGTACCTATATCAATTTGAATGATGTCACCTTGCGTCTTGTTGACTTGTTGATTGGGTGCTTAGGTATAGTCTTCGTGTATTTATTGACAATTAATTCAGTCTCCTAGCACATGGGATTTTTCTTGGGTCAAAGGTGTAGATATATTATGTTGCACCATGGTTATTGTCACGCATATCGCCATGTGACGGCATGATTCCTAATGAGGGGATCATTGCACACCCTAATTGATACTTGTGAATGATAACCTGGCCAAAGTCTTGTGCTTCCCAATGTGGGCATATTGTTCCTTGTAATTGATGTTGGTACTTGGTTATGTAACACCTTAATGTGATTGGTTTACTTGTCGTAGAGGTTTCTAGTTCCTGGTCGTTGAAGCCATTGTGACGGGATTGATTGATGTTGTCTTTTAGCTTAGTAGGTGTGATCTTGCATCTGATGGGAGGGATGTAGACACCTCCTTGTTCCTCAGAACAGTCACTAGCCTTGAGACCTTAAATGGTCAAAATTGATGGGAACTTGGGCTTGAGCATTGCTTATGTTTCCTAGAGGTCCTAACCTTGCAAGGTAGGACGAGCGGGTAGTCGTTTTTATTTTTTGTCTGTTGATTATCGCATGTTTCGTCCAGTTGCATGATGTTCTAGTATCTTGGGTCGTTGTTGTATGTTGCCTGAATTGCGTATGTTGTGTTCGTCGTCAAGTTGTGTTGATTAATTGTTGTCATTGTTACTTTCATGTTTAAAAATAAATAAAAAATTACTCTTGCTTTGCATCGCATGTAGTTGTAACGACAAGGGTCGTTACATTTACACACATAAAATAGTTACATAAAACAAATTTCTTTTGTTGATAATCAACAAACATTAACACCAAAGTCTTTTAACTTTTTAGACATCTCAATGCTTTTACATATTAAAAAATAATTATATAAAGTGAATAAATTGTTTTTATGCATATATCTAACTTATATTAATAACATCCAAGAAAAGGATCCTTGGTAATATCTAATTTATTCACTTTTTTTTTTTAGTAAATAAAAGTGGATCCTTGTATTAATAACATATGTAAGCTATACAATGCCAAGTGTGAGCCCCATGTTCTGCCACTAAAGGGAAACCAGAACAAGTGGCTCTTAGATGCTTTGAGTTCGACACATCATCCTGTAAGCTAGAACTGTTTGAACAAAACTGATTTAACAAAATTTTGCATCCTATCTGCGTAAACAAAAATGTGTACAATATTCGGGTGGCCTCTAATACCATCTAGTAACAAAACTACTATGAACAAAACTACATAAACAATGTAGGTGAAAATTGTGTGTCCTTCTCGTCTGTTGCGATAGTAAACTAAGAAATTAATCCTACAACTGGAATTAACGAAGAACAATAACCTGGAGACTTCACTCCATTATCAAGCTTGTTTGTCCATGGATGTTGTAGACCGAGGTGAACCATTGGCCGCATGCTAGGCATCGAGTTCGTGCAGGAGCATTTGCTAGTGCGTCGAATAGGATGTCCATTATTTAGCCAAGGATGCGCTGAGAGTGCATATGATCGTCATGTTTCTGCTTGATTTCGAAGATGAGTTGGAGGTGCTCCTTCATGAGGCGATTTGCAAATTGTTGGGGTTGTTGCTCCTCCTCCTTGTCCTGGTTAGTGACCTATGTAGTGTTCTCATTGGAAGCCTTTGTGTTTTCCTCCACTTGCCAGCTCAGGGGGATTTCCTCCTCCAGCATACAGCTACCATCTCCATAGTAGGGGTCCTGTGGATTGATTTTTTTGGGGGGAAAGAGACTGGTGGCTAGAGGAATGCATGCGCACGAAGGTGACGCTTCCTCCTTAACTGAGCTTAGGCCATGGAGCAAATGAGGGGTGGATGGAGTAATGTGTGTGCATGAAGGTGACACTTCTTCCTTCACTGGGCTTACGCCATGGAGCTAAAGAGGGGTGGATGGAGGTGCCTCCTACTACCTCTGGTTGGTGTGTTGTGGGCTTGTGAAACGGGCAATGATCCAGTTGGGAGGGGGAGAGTTGATTGCATCTAGAGAGGGTGTTGTAATAACACGCGCCCCTCTTGGATTTCCCTCTTTCTCTAGGCATGCTGGGAAGAGTATGGAGATGATGGGTTGTGGGTAGGGAGGTAGAGAAATGGTGTTAGGAAAAGTAGGAGAAGGCACTGGTGTAATTGTAGAGAAGGAGCTTGTGAGGGCCGAGCGAGTGTAGCAGGAAGAGGGTATCATAGCTAACACAATTGCAAGGGTAGGTGGTGAGAGCTCCCAAGAAAAATACACAGAGGGCAACAATGTAGAAGTGCTAAGAAGAGTCGAAGAGCAGTAACCAGGGCGGATGGAGAATGGAGGAATACACCAGGGCGAAAGCCCGTTTATTACTACATGCCCATGAATTGACAACCCCTCTAGCCATTGAAGTCGAGTTGACAACCATCCTAGGCCTGGTACGCTTGGTCTGGCTTGCTCGCGCGACCATTAACTCGGCCTGTCTATCCAGGCGCACTACCATAACTTTCCTCATGGTGTGAGCCATACGAAAGTTAATGGCTGTGGGTTGACGACCGGGGTTAATAACTCCCCTGGCCGCTTGGTTCCATGTGTCCTTGGACTCTGTCCAGGTGGCACCCCATTCGGGGAACTTACAAAATATTGTTAAACATACATATATATCTTTGACAGAGACATATCATCCACAAAGATATATCTTCCGCATCTCTACACATGTATATCCCCACAGCCAATAAAACACAACAAACTTCAATAAAACAAAATAGTTGCATTATTCACGAGGCATACACTATGAAGCAACAAATTTCAATAAAACATAGTGGATGCATTATGCATGAGGCATACACTATGAAGGAAGAAGAAGAAGAACTAATTGCACCTAAATATTAATATTTATTTTACACACATAAAACAATTACATAATATGACTTTCTTTTGTTGATAATTAGCAAACATTAACACCAAAGTCTTTTACCATTTTAGATATCTCAATGTTTTTAGGTATATATATATATATATATGTTAAAAAATAAGTATATAAAGTGAACAAAATATTTTTATGCATATGGTAACTTAAAAAATATATTGTTAAACATATATATCTTTCGCTAAGATATATCTTCGACACAGACATATCAACCGCACATATATATCTTTCGTACCTCCATGCATGTATATCCCCCGCACAACCAATAAAATACAACAAACTTCAATAAAACACAGTAGTTGCATTATGCACGAGGCATACACAATTTTTTACACTGAAAAGTTGCAAGACTTGTCTATCTTGTTCATACAAATAAGAGAACTTTGAGTGAAGTACTTTGATCAAACATTACACCAATACTGCAACAAACTTCAATAAAACACATTAATTGCATTCTGCATGAGGCACACACTATGAAACAACAAGCAAAGAAACTAATTGCACCTGTCAGTGAAATACATAAATCACTTAATAAACCAAAATCTTCAAAAAAATACCTACTATCAGTAATTTTGTATAAATTAGTGAATGGACTTGGTACTGCTTAAAGGAAACAGAGAAAAAATGAAACTAAAAGTCCATATTTACAAATTGTATATGAATATATCCAGAGTTTAGTTGATATAATTACTATTTATATTTATTATCACACACAAAAATCTAATGCGTCTTAAAATCAAAACCAAACCAAAATCTTTTAAAACTACCCAATATGATTAGTTTTCTAGAATCTGCACAATTAAAATGTAACTGTGAAGCCAAAGGCAAACGAAAACATTCTAAAACTACACATTATTATTATTTTTCTATAAATTATTAAAATACTTGTTACTAAAATGTATTGTCAAAGCCAAACCAAACCAAACCAAAATCTTCTTAAAAAACCCATTATCATTAATTTTGTATAAATTATTGAATAGACCAAAATCTTCCAAAAATACCCACTATCAGTAATTAGCAAAAATGGTGCATGCCTTGTAAAATAGTCGCATAAAACAATTTTTTTTGTTGATAATTAACAAACCTTAACATTAAAATCTTTTAACTTTTTAGATATCTCAATGCTTTTACATATATACATATATTAAAAAAATAAGTATATAAAGTGAACAAATTGCTTTTATGCACTTGTTTAACTTAGAGACTCGTACATGCATCCATTACACCGACACAATTAAATTGCTTATTAAATTCATGTCATCGACCCGACAATAAGATCTTGTTTTGAAGGATCAATCAAAAGACATGAAAAAAAATTGAATCGCTCGCAACAAAGTTAAACTATGGAAAAAAAGAGAGATAAGTTTTTGGTCAACACAAAAATAAAATCGTGGCCAACCCAAAAGCTATTGTTGTAGTCCCAAATCTTCGACAGGGACTAATAATAATTATATATTATACTATCTGATACCAACTGGATAAAGAGAGATTAGTTAGTTGCACAAATTTATTTAAGTGTTTTAGAGATGTATGATTTTTTTCTAATATATTGCTTGGATTAAATTTGCATTCTTTTATTGTGGTTATTTCTATAATGGTATTAGTAATTTACTAACTATAATTGTAGTTTAATGATAAGACTTTCAATATTCTTTCTAGACTATTAAATATAAATTGATAATGATAACTTTGAGATTATCGATCAGTATAAAGGTTGTTATATTCTTTCTAAACTATTTTTTTTTTTTAAGTAAAAAAGATGGAACCTGTTATATTAGCATAATCAAGGTATAATGACTGTTTGTGATGCCAGCTGTCCCGCCTAAACAGGAAACCCAGACAGCTGGGCATCCTGTGCCATGTGTTTTCCAGCGAACAAAATTGACATAGTTCTGTCCTGCCCGAAGGAAACCAGGACTGTCACATATTAAGTTTAAACTATATGCCATAAACTAGTTATAATATAACTAAAAACAACTGGGCCAAAGCTTAGTTCAGAACATAAAAAGAGATTCCTAACCAAGAACATCATTGAACCTTTTAGCCTGTACGCTCGTCCTCATCCCCATGCTGTTGCCAGCCTGTTGGAAGCGCGTAGGTCTATGTGCACATTGGGCATTGCCACTTTGGAAGAGTTTTGGAGTGAGCTGCGAAAAGCATGTCGAGTCGTTGATCAATTCTGGCAAGGCGAAAGGCCTGGTCATTCAACAGACTCCTCAGCTCAAAGATGAGAGCGAGGTACCCCGAGTCGGTGAAGAGTTGTTTCTCCTGCCAGTGGTTGTCGACGGAAGCGAGGTGAATGGGCTCTGTTGCGTCTTTACCTGCATGCGCCAGGCGATTGAGAAGCTGGGTCACCGCCTCCATGGGTGCACCAGGCGGGGTCTCTTCTTTGACATAACAGGTGGTGAAATGCTCCTCTGGGCTGTTGGCTTTGGGACCAGGCTGAATGCCTGTAGGCGGAGGCTTGTCGTTCGAGCCAAACTCAGTGGGTGGATTCCAATTGTCCGAGACTGTGAACAGAGGGAGCTTGGGATAGCTCTGCATGGTGTCCTCCAAGGTAATTTCTTCCACGTATGCCATTGGAGGCGTTCGTGGTTTCTTGCACCTTCGGATGGACGCCATGGCCAACGCCTGCTCAAACTTCTTCTGTCTCTGGCGTCAAGATTCGGCCGTGTACCAAGCGGCACCCCTGCACGGCTTTCCTCTTGCTCTGGGCATGGTGGAGACCCTGGAGATGACCAGGGTTCCTTGCGAATGGACTGCTCTACTCCA
>CBVK0100034147.1:0-11424 GCA_900067695.1 Picea abies | reverse complement strand
AGTTGCCTTCATACATCAGGATGTCCATTTTTTCTTTGGCCCCTATTCTTGTAACAACTTTGAATAGACGTTCCTCTACAGCATCTTCGGCTACAACTTATTCTTCGGCTCTAGCCTCATTTTCAATTTCAGCCACACTGACATCTCAAATATCAGTTGTTCACCTCTGTGTTGTCTCCATAACATCCAATCGAGTGTGAATTTCTCTCATTTCCCTTTCCACAGCTGGATTGGGCATCAGTCTATCTTGACGTCTTCTTGGTGGCATTGTTTAAATATGTTCCACATAGTATTTAAATCACAATTTTCCTCTGTATTCCCTTTACAGAAAAAAAAAAAAAAATTGTTCTCTAAGCTCTGATACCACCTGACGCAACACCCCTACAAAAAAAAAAAAAATTGTTCTCTAAGCTCTGATACCACCTGACGCAACACCCCTACCTTAGCAGGTTCTGTGTGACCTCCTGGTCATTGGATCTTTCTATTTCCCTGAGAAAGAATTACTCTTTGATTCCCAGATGGAATATTCAAATCATATAACCATAGGTCCTTCTAGGTTTTACGCCTACACAAACAAGCACAAGGTGTGAACCTCCACCCCATGTGACCAACTGATGTGACCACGGTCTTCACCTGAAAAGGTGTTTCGGGTTTCGCGACTTCATGATTCCTACTTTTGAGTTCTTATGAATTCTTTAACTCTCGAAACCCCAAAATGGGCTAACGGATCTTTAAATCCTCCCTTATTCCTCAACCATATGACCTCAGTCATGTTCTGGGGTCCACCTTCGAGTGTATTAGGATTTCACAACTCATGAGTTCGCGATGCGACTACTGCCCTTTCTTCTGATGTCCGAATTCATGACTTATTCTCCTGAGATCGATGGCCCTGAACTTCCGATGATTTTATGGTCCAGATTATGTCAGGATTTCATGTATCGGGATTTCGTAACTCAATACCTCCAAGTCACGACCTTCTCCACACTCCTACTCCCGAAATTTCGAAATCCAAAATCACAAGATCAATGACTCTCGTTGATCCAGATATAACGATGACTACTCCTCCTGAGCTCAATTTCTACGAGGTGACTCTAGCCTCATCTTCCCTTCGAACTCTTCGAAGCCTCTATCCTTCCTGAGATTGGTTCTTTCTGCAAACTCAAGGATTCCAAGGGATCATGCCCGCACTCATTGTGGATTCACAATAATCTTTGATTATCTAAACTTCCCATCTTTTTGCACTCCTTGTGACAGTAACTCTTCAACCACTCACTGGGTTGGAAAATCCTAAGACTTCAACCTGCATGCACAGACCTTGCACATCTCTGTGTTATACTCGCACTTCTGTTGGTATGAGAACAATGGTATCTATCCTGAGATTTTCTAAGGTAAGATTCATAACTTGTTGATGCACTCCTTGCAGACTTTCATTGCACTCCTTGTAGGAAATTGTAGGACGAGAAACAATTGCAACTCATACTCTCCCTTCACAGACTTCATACATTCAACATGAAATCATACATACACACAACATTGAAACAAAATGAATAATAGAGCATATAATCAAACTGTAAACATACCATTCAATAGATGCAAACAATATTCATCACAACGCCATGAAATTGAGTCAAAGAATTCTTATATTAACTCAAGTGCTTCTGTACATGGTTCTATAGCCACAACTATCTGCTTATACGACTTCTCTCACTTCTCTATTCTCATTTGCTCTTACTCTACAACTCTATTCTTATCCTTGAGAATAATAATACATTACAATACATAAGAGGGAGATTTCTAGAGTTTTCCCTCCTACAACTCAAGCTATCTAATCGAATTAAAGTCTACATCTACTTTACATTTATTTCATTAATTTCCTCCAACAAACAGATGAGAGCAACCTCTCAAGATCTGTGTTACAATCTCCAAACCATAAAAGAAAAAATATCTTGTCCAGATATTACATTAATGCTTCATCCTTTTAAATTCAAACCATCCTCAAAATGCATGCTGGTGCATATCCAATTGTCCTTCCTCTTTTGTGCTTGCTTTGCTGGTGATGCTCCTGCATCAAATTCCAATATAAAATGAAATTAGCATATGCATCATATACATGATTAGAACTTCTAGGGATGTGACTATAAGTAACGAAATCAAAGTATCATTCCAAAAGTCGTATCCATAGTAATCGTGAGAAGGACCTCTCACATGATAACTTCCATTCAACTTCCATACGAATAACTAGGAGTTTAGGTGAACTTATAAACATAGAACACCATGTGCAATGGCGTCACATAATATCTCTATAATGATGCTATACTTAGCCACATTATTTGTTGATGGCTCCAAACAAACACCACCTAAAGAAATTATTTGTCCCTTAGGTGAGTAAATAACCCAAGCAGCAAAAGCCATATGCCGTGTATGAGGACTGGCACTTTCTGTGAATCCTAGGTAAACCGAAGATTCCATTAACATCTGCAAACCGAGGGAAAACTAAATAAGCAATCTAATGATGAAAATAAAAGGATAAATAAATATATACATTAAGATACACTAATATACAAAGGTCACACCCGAGTTTTATGGCTCAAGCATACTACCTTTTAAGGTAGAGCCCATTTCTGGGCTCATCCAGAATATTCCCCTCATAATATTCTAGTTCATAGGCTCCTTTTTCTAGTACACGTCACACAATATAAGGACTGTGCCACATGGGGTTGAACTTACCTGCCCGTAGAAGT
Source organism: Picea abies (assembly GCA_900067695.1). NCBI lineage: Eukaryota > Viridiplantae > Streptophyta > Pinopsida > Pinales > Pinaceae > Picea > Picea abies. The sequence goes on along the minus strand of CBVK0100034147.1, from coordinate 8,683 downwards.
TCTATGTCTTGGTCATAAAGGAAAACCAAGTCACCCTCGACGTACTATTGAGGACATACAGACTTATCATATCGAACCTTAACATGTCATTTATTCTCTTCGATATCCGTAGAGGCATCTCGACGCTGCTCTAGGTGCATGAGACATTCTTCAAGATTGGATGTGTCATATAGGAGCTCAATTTCCAATTTAAGTTAAGGATTTCACATTCAATCAGGAGAATCGACTCCACGCCATGTACTAATTGAAATGGAGAGATACCAGTGGAATGTTGTTGGGCACAGGTCCATTTTGGGGAAGAGGCACGACATGGAGGAAAGACAGTTGGAATAACAGCATGAGAGGCACGCATTCAAGAAGAAGGGAAAGAAAGACAAGTGGCAAGAAAAGCATCGGACGAAAATGCACATGCAGAGGAGAAAAGAACACAAGGCCAACATGCAAGAATACCTAACTAGGTTAGGTTTTTGGTAAGAGAATGTAATGGCTGATGAGCCAAGAATAGATATAAATAGACACCTAGGAGGTCTAGGGGGGTGTTGTTGTTTTGGTTATGGGTTACTCGCATGAAATAGAGTAACAAGTTAGTAACAGGACTACAATCTGATACTTGTTTGTAAGTTGTTGAGTTGTAGGAGAGAATAATAACTAGACCTTGAGGGTTAGATCATAGGATGAGGAGCCTAGTGCAATCTAGTCAGCCTCGTAAAGGTCAAGGAGTCAGTGTTATGAGTGTATGAACAGAGTTGTAGTACGTGCAACGCCATATATGACAGAACCATAATAAAAGAGATGAAGAGACAAATCTTTGTGGATGTATCCCAAGAGGGGGTGAACTATGATAAGTCATGTGTTATATGGAATGATTATTGTTTATGTCTTTGTTGTTAATGGTTAGATCTTAGATGAATGTTTTGATGAAGTAGTTAGATCTGTTGATTTACATGCATGAGTAAGGAACAAAATAATAACTAAAATAGATGAATGATAGAGTAATGTACTATAGATCACATAGTACTATCCTAGATCCCCACTCATTCCCAGGATACAAGCACCTGAGCATTGTAGTCACCCATAGAACTATCTCGGGTGAGAATGCGTAGTGCTCTCTATGTATTGCGTTGCCTTCTGGTTTACCAGGAGGGACGATAGTTTTAGAGGATTTGTTGGATCCCCAGTAGACCTTGGACTTGGGTCAATCATGTTAAAGGTACAAATCAAAAAAATAAACCAACAAATGGTTTCATTGTCAGTTGGAACATCATAGGATTGAGTATATGGGATATGTTGAATATATTTTAAAAGAATGTAAAATCTACGGAAGGTGGGTCAAAAGAATACCTAATCAGACAACAATAATGTGAGAATAATGTGTCGCTATAAGGGGATGTTGAGACCATGGAATCCCACAAAAGAAGAGGTCAAAAGATGGTTGAAGACAAAGGAGCTAGAGTTTGTGCAGAAAGATAACAAAAACCCTAGAGTAACATCGCGCAAATATCTAGAGAAGTATGTGTTTACTGATCTACTTGAAGTATTTTTCTATGATTTTTCACACTTATTGCAGCAGTGGATATTGAGGTTGAAGGAAAATCACGCAAAAAATCAGATCCGATAGTTAGAGTGGACCTTAGTTCAGATCACGCAGTTACAGCAGGTGAATAACAAATTCACTTGTGCAATAGATTTTTGGGTCGACAGTATTGTAGCAGGATTTATAACAGAATTTGCAGTAGATACCGCGAAGTCGTATAATGCAGCAAAGCAAGAGTTTCTACGCTGGCCTCGAGGAAGGTATATTAGATTGTTGTATACTTCTATTAAGATATTTCTCTATAAAAAGTTTGTAATGACAATGGAATCAGACAACTAAACTTCCCTAGATGCATGGGGGAAGGGGGGAAGCACTGAAAAAAAAAAAAGGAGAAATGGAAGGAGAAAGGGATAAAGGAAAGAAGGAGGAATCCTTCTATCCAATCATGATGGATGATGACCAGATCAAGCAGATCATGGAAACAACTAGAAACACACGCAGTGGAGTACCCTACCAATACAAGGTGAACACCAAGAAGAGAGCCATAGCCACAAGGGAAGGTGTAAGTTTTAAACCTGTGAAGTAAAGCAATGCATATAGATTCTTAAGAAAAACAAAAATTAATCAATGGCTCAATTCTTAAGAAAAACAAAAATTAATCAATGGCTCATTCACATAGTACATAGATATTTATACTGGAAACCCTCAACCGGGGAAAACCTTTCTTATATTCATTATATCAAATTGCACCATTCACCATACAATATATACAATGTTTTTAAGTATTTCGTAGATACCAAAACCCTAATCCCTTAATCCAGGATTAATTTAGAAAACCTCTAAAAATAGAAAAAACTGCCCAAAGAAAAAATTGGGGCACTGCCCGGGGCTACCGCTCGTTGTCAAATGTTGCTCATAACTAGGGGGTACCATACCTGGCGCCCCCTAGGAAGTTCCTGATGCACACAACATAAATAGAAATACTAGAGGGATCGTTAGACGCAGTTGTCAAACTTGATGCGCCCTCACACACACATGCAAAGACTATAACATATACCCAACATAAGGCTTGTCAAGTGATGAAGAGGAGGTAGAAGATCTTATGGATGTGGAGAAGATTGAGAAAATCCTACATGCATCATATGAGAGGAAGACAAGAGGTCTAAGAGTGGGAATCAAAGGAAGTAATCCTATCCATATTAATATCAATGTGGAACCCATAAACCCATGTGTGACTAACACACCAAGAAGAAAACCACTATTTAGGAAACCAAATTTCGAGAGAAGGAAGACAACATGAAGTACATCTACACAAGGAACAACAAATGGGGGAGCCAGTTTGGGGAGCATTGGTCAAGTATCTACACCACACAGAGATAGCAGTTTAGCATTCAAGATGGAAGGACATGATCCCACCATTTGGTTACCATAATTTTGAGGAGAGGCATCAAAATACCCTAATTAATACTTGTTCATTTGTGCAAAGATCTAGGAAGAAAATCAGGTCATTGATGAAGAAACTAAACTTGTGTAGCTAGCTATCACACTAAGAGACCGTGCACTAGACTGATACATGAGTCTATACGTAAAAATTGCACCTAGGATGACAAGGACATTGACAAGCATTAATAAATTACTAATTAATGAGTTCCAGAAGCCAAGCTTAGAGGATCAATACATGAATCAGATGATAGAAATATGAAAGAAACCAGGAGAATCTCTCTAGGAAATTGACCAATGATTTAAATGACTTAAAGGGAAATTGAGGTATGCCATGACTAACATACAACATAGGAATTTCCTTGTGAATTCTTTGTTACCACACCTAAAATAACCACTCAAATAACAAAAATTCCAATCTCAAGTAGAGGCTCTGTAGGTAGCCTTGCAAATGGAGGCGAATCAGTACCACAAGACAGATCCATCTATAGAGGAGTTGAAGGAGGATATAAAGAATCTTACCTTCCAACTCAATCAGAATAAGGGCAAGGAAAAGCACAAAGATATTTTGTGTACCACATATAGAACACAAGGGCACCATAAGAATGAATGTCCAACATTCGTGCAGTATATGGAAACAGGGATGCCAAATCCATTGCCGACAGGAGGACCCTAGTGTGAAATTTTCAAGATGCACAGGCATGATCCATATCATTGTCCTATGATGAATAAATACTAGACAATACCAAATAATGCATACTGCACTTTTTGCAAGTCAGTAGACCACGATGACAAAGATTGTAGAACCATGGATCTAATGAGGTAAAGGATGTCAGACACATATAGGGTGCAAGATGAAATGATGATAGGGAAATTTGCACCTCAATTTAATCAGGCACCAACATAGTATAATACCGTGTCATAACAGTATAACAATGCACAGCCAGAGTATAACACTGCCTAGCCCCAATATAACCTTGCGCAGTGTAATCAAGTACCTCAATACAATACACCTCACGGAGATCACGCTGGGTACAGAGGAGGAGGAAGAGGCAAAGGAGGATTTGGATGCAGAAGAGGTCCAATAGTGTGCCTTAACTACCAACATCCAGGGCACTATGAAAGAAAATTCCATCTACCACTTGCGACATGCATGTATTGTCCCATAGCAGATCACGATACATAGGATTGCACCACATTGTTGGGGAAGATACAAGAGAAACAAAATAAAAACAATCAGAACATATAGTATATCTCTACAGAAGCTATAGAATATGGAAGGAACATCAACATAGTTATGTGCAGAGGTTCTAAAATAGGAGATGATGTGACTAAACATGAACCAGTACAACACCAGTGGATTAAGAAAAATACTAAGCCACCCAAGAGATTCGATGCAGAAAAGGAGAAGGAGACCTTTAAGGAGGCAAGACAAGAATTTCTCAAGTAGAATGTTGCATCTACATCTACCACACAACATATCCAAGACGTCCCAAAGTATGAAATACTGTCAACATTTGACCATACTAGTGAAGTCCACCGAGGAAACCAAGTAAGTTGTATTAAAACTTTCCTGCAATCCTGTATTAAATTATTTAAGGATCCATCATCTTTTATAGTATTACAAAATCTGTTAGATAGATGTACCACAAACTCTGAGGTAAATTTAGAACAGAGGATATTCAATCACGTTCATGCCAGAAGGAGAACCAACAGAGAATTTAGATTGAATACCAACATCGTAGATTTCAACATGGGCGATGTAATATTAGATTTGGGATCTGAAGTGAATGTATTACCCAAAAATACATGAAAATGCATGGGAGAACCTACCTTAGGCTACTCACCAGTCCAACTAAATTTAGAAAACCAACATAGAGTTATACCAATAGGGATATTGAAAGGAGTGACAGTATATCTGGACGGAGTGTGCAGTAAGGTAGACTTCGAAGTGATCGAAATCTTTGATGACACAACACCATATCCAACATTACTGGGATTGGATTGGGAGTTTTACAATCATGCGATAATAAACCTGAAGACCAGGAAGATGACATTTGATTCAGGTGAGTAGAGGGTTATCGTGCCTCTAGCTCCATCAAAAGATGAAATATTTGTGGAACCAACATGTCTAGACCTGGAAGAAGTTAACCAGCTATACCGGACCACTACGTGCACCGAAGATTACATCAATCCAACTGTCAATGGTGTACTTAGCTGGATAAGTATCACAACATTTGCTTTCGACTCAGACACTGGTTTGGAGAATTGGAAACAATTCCTATATTAGGTCTCAGCTAGAATATGCGCCCAAATAGACCGCATAGTAAGGTGGGTTGGGACAGAAGTCAAAGAACCTCCAAGTTTCCATGGAATCAACAACTTGGAAGAATTCCTAATGAGATATGAAAACAAAGTATCAGATAGTCAGATATTTTTATCTATCGACATCGCACTTAAGGCTACACCTGCAATATGATGGGGCGCACACAAAGAAACAATCAAGGACTAGTACCAATGTAAGCAATTACTATGCATCAAGTTTGGCACAAAACAAAGAAGCAACCATTAACAAAAATATGATGGACAAGGGGCACTAGCAGAGCACTTGGAGAAGTGTAGAGCATTGTGGAAGATGACACCCCCAGAAGAATGGCCTCCTAATTTTGTACACACATTAGAGGGCATCCCAGCAAATTGGTATACAGACTAAGAACTGCACAGAGGAACTATGAGCTGGACAATACTACAACAAAACTTTATAGTCACTTTCTCATTTGGAAATGAGAACCCCAAAATATATGCAACACTTAATAAAATAAGAGGGGTTATATTCATTAAGGAACCATAAGTCAAACTCATAATGGATGCACAACAGTGGAATAGACAGATAGTGAAAGAACTGTTGTCATGCTACTATGTGCAATAAGAAGTACCAAAGGAAGATGATCCACATGATATTCAGATTAAAGAAGTTGGAGGTGAAAGGGAAGTGGAAGGTCCACCTCTAGAATCAAAGGTAATTGTTGCGCCAATCAAGGTGAAGAAAGTCAACATTGGGACAATAGAGAATCCCAATATGGCTAGCATTGGAGACTACTAGGATGAGCAAATAGTGGACAAGATAAAAAAATTATTGTGCGAGTACAGTGACATGTTCCCAACGACCTTTATAGAAATGAAAGGTATCGTAGGAGAACTTGGAGAGATGAATATCCCTCTCAAACTGGAGGTAAGACCCATCATATAAAGGCCTTACAAATTGAACCCCATCTACAAGAAGAAATCGACAGAATGTTGGAAGTAGGAATCATATAACCAGTAGAAGAATCATAATGGATAAGCCCCATGGTAGTTCAAGAGAAAAAGAAAGGAGGCATAAGAATCTATGTAGATCTGAGAAAGATCAATGATGCTTTCCTACATGACCCCTTCTCTACACCCTTTACAGACGAAGTCCTAGAAAATGTGGGAGGCCATGAAACATACTCATTCACTGATGGATTCTCAGGCTACCACCAAATCAAGATAGCACCAGAAGATCGACACAAGACTACCTTTGCGACAGAATGGGGATCCTACCAGTACACAGTCATGCCTTTTGGATTGAAAAATGCACTAGCAATTTTCTCCAGAGTATTCATTGTTGCCTTCAAATAATTCATCCATCAGTTTTTAGAAGTATATTTGGATGATTGGATAGTGTACATCATGTTGAAGGATCATGTAGAGGTGTTGAGGATGATCTTAGAAAGATGCAAGCAATGCCAAATATCCTTGAACATTAATAAATGTATATTTAGAACACCCTTCGGAATTCTATTGGTCACATAGTATGTAGACAAGGTTTGATCATGGATCCTGCCAAGATTGTAGTAATTGTGAACTTACCACCACCGAAATCAGTGCACCAACTGAGGGACACATTAGGACATACATGATATTACAGAAAATGTATCAAGGGGTATGCACAGATCACTGCCTTGATGGAGAAATTACTTAAGAAGGATACTAAATTCCAGTGGAATGAGAGTTGTCAGCAAGGATTGGACACCCTGAAGTAGAAGATGGTCACAACACCCATCTTGGTCTTTCCATATTGGGAGAATACATTCCATGTGCATGTAGATGCATTAGACATAACCCTGGGAGCTATTCTAGTGCTACTAGGAGTAGGGTATTTAGACTATCCCATAGAATTTGCAAGCAGAAAACTGCCATACTCCGAGTAGAACTACAACACTACAGAGAGAGAAGGCCTGGAAATGGTATATGCACTTCAAAATTTTAGGCATTACCTACCTAGAAAACATTTTAATATGATCACAGATCATCCAGCTCTTAATTTCCTAGTCAACAAGCCAGTGTTGGGGGGGAGAATATGTCGATGGTTACTATTGTTTCAAGAATTTGACTTTGAAGTCATAGTGAAACTAGGAAAGATGAACGCAGGACCTGATCACTTTTCAAGGGTCACCAATGGTGAGGAGCCTACAAACTTTTCAAGAATTTGACTTTGAAGTCATAGTGAAACTAGGGAAGCTGAACGCAAGACTTGATCACTTATCAAGTGTCACCAATGGCGAGGAGTCTACAAACTTAGAGGATACCTTCCCTGACACACAATTATTTTATGTTCAAGTCGCAGATGATTATTTTACTGACATTATTGAGTATTTAAGTATAGGGACTGTGCCATGGGAATTTAACACAGCGCAAAGGAAGAATCTGGTTTTCTGAGAAGCCGACTACCAGTTGTTCATCATGAACTTATATAAAATGGAGGCATACAACATCTTGAGAAGGTGCAGGATAGAACATGAAAGGCCTAGGATACTAGCAAAATCCCATGAAGGAATAGCGGGAGGACACTATGTAGGAAAAGATACCACACAGAAGGTACTACACGCAGGATTATGGTGGCCAACTATTCATTGAGATACAAAGGAATATTGTCAACAATGCGATGGTTGTCAGAGGGTTGGCAAACCAAAAAGATGGGATGAGATGCCCTTACATCCACAAGTGATGCTACAAGTGTTTGGAAAATGGGTTATTGATTTTTTTGGGCCAATTCACCCACCCTCAAGAAGATCAGGTGTGCGAGGCATCATCACTGTGATAGAATACCTCTCAATATGGGAAGAGGCAACACCAACTAAATATTGTAGCTCAGAGACAACAACACACTTCCTATTTGAACATGCGCTCACTAGATTTGGATGTCCAAGGATCCTAATGAGTGACCAAGGCACTCACTTTATCAACAACACTATCAGAGCTTTGACTAAAGAATTCAAGGTCTACCATCAGAAAATTATGCCATACCATCCTTAGACAAATGGAACAGTGGAATCCTTCAACAAGATTCTAGGGAATTCCCTAACCAATATTTGCATTGTCAATAGGGACGATTGGGATTCAAAGATACCAATTGTATTATGGGAATATAGAACTACCTGTAAGAAGATGATAGGGAAGACACAATTTATATTGGTTTATGGACAAGAAGTAGTGGTTCCATTAAAATTATTGGTACCAAGTCTGCATGTCGTAGCAATTAAAAACATGACAGAGAGAGGCACAGTACAATAAGGGTTAATTCAAATGATGAGCATGGAATAAGATGGGATTCTAGCAGGATTTCACCAAGAAGTGAAGAAAGCAAGGGACAAATCTTGGCATGACCGACATATCAAGAGAAAAATT
>CBVK0100034126.1:0-10948 GCA_900067695.1 Picea abies | reverse complement strand
GGATTAGGTCTGGGATGATGGTAGAAAGTAGGAATCTTTAGGTCTTTTCTACATGCATGATAAAACCCTAAGTTCTAGTCCGTAGAGGGATTTCCCACTCACAACAGGGAGATAAAGAATAACTATATTGTTGTGTGTTGTTGTTTCAGATCCACTCTGCATTTCCTCTAGTTGTAGACACATGTGTCCTACAACAGCCTATTGCTACTTTGGGTGAGACTGCATCTGCTTCACAGGTGTTGCTGAAAGGGCCAGTAGTTAGGGTTTTTTGGTGCCCTGTTAGAGTTGAACCCTGGGTCTGCCCCTGTGCCAACAAATGGTTTCGTTGCCGGGACATGAATATTCTTGAGGGAATGTCAAGGTGGTCTACAACAGCCTATTGCTACTTTGGGTGAGACTGCATCTGCTTCACAGGTGTTGCTGAAAGGGCCAGTAGTTAGGGTTTTTTGGTGCCCTGTTAGAGTTGAACCCTGGGTCTGCCCCTGTGCCAACAAATGGTTTCGTTGCCGGGACATGAATATTCTTGAGGGAATGTCAAGGTGGTTTTCATCGAAGACAGAGATTCAAAAGTGGATAGAAGGACAATAAAAGGACTTTGCTGAATCCTAGAACAAGAACCCTAATCTTAGTACAAAACACTGGTTGGGAAGGTATATATTTACTGATATACATGAGATTTTATTTGGAGGAGTTCATAAGGAGCTATACGAGTGGTTAGCCAGATTAGCAGATACCCAATTTGAGATCAGATCTAGACCACCTGTGGTTTGGACGTTGGCGCTGATCAAGATGGTCAAGAGAGTTGATAATGTCATGTCAAGAGCAATAGATCATTGGTTTGATAGAACCATTGGAGGGTACATTACCGATTTTTCTATTGATAGAGTAGAGTCATATAACCAAGTAGAGAGGTATTTCTATAAGGGACCGAGAGGAAAATTTTTACACTTTTTGAAGTTGAAGATCAAGATGCTATTGCATGAGAAGAACATATTGAAGATACAATAATAGTTTGGATTGAAGAGCTAATGTTCAAGAACTCAGATAGCGACAACAACACAGAGGTTGGACATACGTGCAGTGGGAGAACCTTCAAAGAGGTTCCTCTGGTAAACCCGTTTGAGCAGAGCCACGAACCACTGGCATAGGATGAAGGGTTCTTTAGTGGAGAAGAAGAAGAGTTATTAAACGAGGAACATTCAGGGTCTGCTAGGGCAGAGGAAGAAAAGACTGCAAAACCTCATTGGGAAGAATCAGAAACTTCAGGAATTGCCCCGACTGCTGAAGTAAGTACTATTACTCCTTCTGTTTTTTTAGAAGAATTAAGTAACCAGAGTAGTCATAGTTGTCAGAGCACTCAGAGCACTGTTACCAACAATTTAGTACATACTCAGTCAAGAAACCTAGGAAGATCTATGGAAGATGAAATGAGGCTACCTATCTTTAGAGGAGATGGATCTGAAGATCTTGATCAGCACTGGTTCTTATGTGAAGCTGTATGGAGCATCAAGCAAGTCAATGATGAAGATGTTAAGAGAGATCACTTTATTACTACCTTAAGAGACTGCACACTGAGCTAGTACATGAAGTTTGTTAAGGGGATTGTACAACTAAAACCGCTGAATGATATCAAGACTGCATTAAATGCAGAATGCAAGAAACCCAAGTCGGAGTCACAGTGCATTACAGAACTGAAAGAAATCAAGAAGAGATTAGCTGAACCTATTTGGGAGTTTGATCAGAGGTTTAAAACCTTGACAGGTCGCTTGAGTTTTCAGATTCCAGACGAGCAAAGAAATGAGGCTACCTATCTTTAGAGGAGATGGATCTGAAGATCTTGATCAGCACTGGTTCTTATGTGAAGCTGTATGGAGCATCAAGCAAGTCAATGATGAAGATGTTAAGAGAGATCACTTTATTACTACCTTAAGAGACTGCACACTGAGCTAGTACATGAAGTTTGTTAAGGGGATTGTACAACTAAAACCGCTGAATGATATCAAGACTGCATTAAATGCAGAATGCAAGAAACCCAAGTCGGAGTCACAGTGCATTACAGAACTGAAAGAAATCAAGAAGAGATTAGCTGAACCTATTTGGGAGTTTGATCAGAGGTTTAAAACCTTGACAGGTCGCTTGAGTTTTCAGATTCCAGACGAGCAAAACAATGAATGGTTCATTGCTTCCCTCTTACCACACATCAGATTTCCTCTAATGAAACAGAAGGTTGCTTCACAGGCTGAGGCATTGGATATCACCATGAAACTAGAATCAACCCCTGTGGGAGAATCCAACTCAGGTATGAGTCAAATTTTGAGTCAGCTAACTAGCTTATCTTTGTAGGTTGAAGATATGAATAAAGATAAGGGAAAATATAAAAGAGAAGACATCTGGTGTATCATATGCAAGTTAGAGGGCCATGATAAGGAGCATTGTCCCCTATTTAATGAGTACTTTTCCGTTGGAGCTATGATCCCTTTGAAGCAGGTTACTCTACCCTAGTGCGAGGTATGTAGAAATAGACATCGGCCTGGTGAATGTTATTACATGCAAAAATATGTCTAGACACCTACCAGTCTTTACTGCACATTCTGTAAATCTATGGGGCATGATGAGAAGGATTGTAGGGCTTATGACCTCTTGCATGAAAGGTCAAGACATACATATAAGATTCAAGGAGAGATGTAGCAGGAGGGAAATACTATGCAGTTTAATTCCCCGGGAAGAGGAAACTTCAACCCTCACAGTGGATTCAGAGGAAGAGGACGAGGAGGAGGCATGGGTTGAGGTCGAGGTCAAATCATATGTTATAACTACACACAGCCAGGTCACTTGGCAAGGGACTGTCAGAACCCTTGTACCACTTGCAGCTACTGCAACTCATTTGAACATGTTATTGAAGACTATCCTGTGATGTTAGCCAAACTTCAGGAGAGACGAGGAGGAAACCAACAAGTACAACTAATCTCAGTAGAACCTCATGGAGAGGATCTCAGAGTCATTGTTATCACTAGAGGAGGTGTTGTTATAGGAGATGACAGAGTGACCCCAGGAAAGAATATAGAAGAATCAAGGGTTAGAATATCTATAGAGAAGACACAAATGTTTGATCCAAGGAAAGAAAAGCAGACGTTTGAAGAGGCAAGAAGAGAATTTGGAAGAGATCGAGCTTCTTCATCAAAGACACAACCAGAAGTGAGAGAATGTGGAATGCCTCTAGCATTCAATCAGTTTGCCTCACCTGAAGAAGGAAAATAGGTAAGAAGGATTATGGAATTCTTATGTACTTTCATTAATTTGATTAAGGATGAAAGAGTTGTACAGGAACTACAAAATTTGATCAGACAATATGATATAGGCAAGGTAGACCCTCTGTTGAATAAATAAGTACATCAAGTATCTAGGAAGAGAAGGACAAACAAGGAACTACACTTGAATGCTCATATTGGGTATTATGACATAGATTATGTGGTCTTTGACTTAGGGTCAGAAGTCAATGTTATGTCGAAGCAGATCTGGGCACTCATGGGAAAACCTAAGTTGATCTACTCCCCTATCAAGCTCAGGATGGATAAATAGTAGGCAGTAAGCCCATTTGGAATACTGGAGCATGTCCATATGGACATCGACAGGGTAAGGACTTTTGCAGACTTCGAGGTGAGTGAGATAGTTGACGATAACTTCCCTTATCCTCCACTATTAGGAATTCATTGGGCTTTCAACAATTCCATTGTCATTGACTTAAAAAAAAGAAGAATGAAATTTGAAGGTGATGGCCTTAGGGTAATTGCACCTCTTGATTCTAATGAAGGTCACAGATACACATAACCCATCAAAGAAGAAGACTGTGCATATGAGCTAGAGAATATATATAAATTTATAGCAAGGCAACAAGATTACATTAATCCTACAACATATGGGAATTTAAGTTGGCAAAGTGACAGTGCATGCTCATCAAATTTAGAATAAGTACTAGAGAATTGGAAGAACAAAATGTATGAAGTTTCTGCATGGAGGTATGCTAGTTTGACTAGGGAAGTTCCTTGGATTGGCACAGTGGTAAGTAATCTTCCCACATTTGATGGTCTAAACCATTCAAAAACTTTCTTATTGGAATTTGAAGAAATTGTATCATTACAACAGAGGTTGTTGGAAACGGATGAGGCCTTGAAAGAAATGCCAACGATATGGTGGTGAACACACAAGAAGAACAACACAGACTAGGTTCAATGTCGCACTTTGATGATAGTGCACTTTTCAGACCAAGTCAAAGGGTGAAAAGTTCGATACACGAGTTAGAGCTATCCGAAGCACCATGTGAGAAGCTGTGAGGAAGCTTGGAGCGACATTCCTCACGATCAGTGGGTGAATTAGTTCATTAACACTTTAGACACAATGCCTATTAATTGGTATCTGCAAGCAGAACTGTGCCTCACCACTACAGATTGGTATGGTATGACTCAGAACTTTGTAGCTACATTTTTATTTGAAAGTCGGTACCCCAAAGTAGATCAATCCTTACAAGTTGTAAGAAATAAAGTATTTGAGGAGGCACCTAACCTCCCTTAGGAGACATAGAAGGACCAGGAGTCGAACTACCTTTTATTGGGCAGCCAATCAAAATCAATAAAGTTAACATTGGAATAGAGGAAGCACCTAAGCTCGCAAATGTTGGAGATTACTGGGATGATGCCACTATTGACAAGATCACAAAAATACTGCATGAATATCAAGACTTATTTCGAACCAAGTTCACCGACATGAAGGGAATTAAAGGGCCCATGGGAGAAATGAAGACCCCCTTGAAACTAGATGCAAGGCCAGCCAAGCAGAGACCCTACAGATTGAATCCCAAATATAAGCAAAAATTCAAGATTGAATTAGATAGAATGGTGGAAGAAGGAATCATAGAACCTGCTGAAGAGTCATAATGGATTAGCCCTATGGTGGTCCAGGATAAGAATATAGGAGATATCAGGGTCTATGTAGATCTCAGGAAGCTGAATGATGTCTTCTTGCATGACCCATTCCCTACACCTTTTACATGTGAGGTTCTAGATAATGTGGGAGGACAGGAAGTTTACTCTTTCATAGATGGATTTTCAGGTTATCACCATATCAGGATTGCCAAGGAAGATCACCATAAGACCACATTTGAAACAGAATGGGCTTACTTCTAGTACATAGTGATGCCTTTCATATTGAATAATTCACCATCCATCTTCTTTAGGGTGGTGGTTGAAGCATTCAAGGAATTTTTACATAAATTTTCGGAAGGAGATATCAGGGTCTATGTAGATCTCAGGAAGCTGAATGATGTCTTCTTGCATGACCCATTCCCTACACCTTTTACATGTGAGGTTCTAGATAATGTGGGAGGACAGGAAGTTTACTCTTTCATAGATGGATTTTCAGGTTATCACCATATCAGGATTGCCAAGGAAGATCACCATAAGACCACATTTGAAACAGAATGGGCTTACTTCTAGTACATAGTGATGCCTTTCATATTGAATAATTCACCATCCATCTTCTTTAGGGTGGTGGTTGAAGCATTCAAGGAATTTTTACATAAATTTTCGGAAGCATATTTTGATGATTGGAATATTTTAGGTTTATTACAAAATCATATTGAATGTTTAAGACTAATGTTGGATAAGTGTAGGGAATGTCATATTTCCCTGAACCTGAAGAAGTGTGTCTTATTTTCACCCTTTGGAGTGTTGCTAGGCCATATTGTGTGTAAGTAGGGGTTGTTGGTAGATCCTTCCAAGATTTCCATCATTGTTGATCTACCCCCTCCTAGTTTGGTTAGATAGTTGCGCACTGTGTTGGGACATACTGGATACTATAGAAATTTCATCAAGGGATATGCACAGATAAAAACACCCATGGAAAATATTTTAAAGAAAGTTTGTCAATTTCAATGGTCTGAGGAATGTCAGCAGAGCTTCGACACACTGAAATAGAAAATGGTCATTGTGCCTATTATGGTTTTCCCATATTGGAGTAAGGAATTCCATGTGCATGTCGATGCGTCATCTATTTCATTAGGAGAAATGTTAGCACAACCATGAGCAAGAGATATTAACCATCCGTTAGCCTTTGCCAACAAGAAGCTCTCTACAACTGAGATAAATTACACCACCACTGAGAGAGAAGGTTTAGCCATGGTGTACGCACTACAGAAGTTTCAACACTAATTGTTGGGAGGACATTTTAAGATGTTCACTGATCACTCTACATTGAAATACCTAGTCAACAAGCCAGTGTTGGGGGGAATAATATGAAGATGGCTACTTTTATTCCAGGAATATGATTTTGAGATTGTGGTCAAACCAGGGAGAATGAACAAGGGACCTAACCACTTGTTTAGTTTAGAACAATGAGAGGAACCTACCAGTTTGGAGGATACACTACCAAATGCATAGTTGTTGGCCATCAGAAAGGTTTATGATCACTTCACTGAGATCATCCATTTCCTGTCAATAGGAATGGTCGTGAATATACAATCATTCAGAAGAAACAGCTGGTAGTTCATGTTGCAAATTTTTCAGTTATAGCTGGACAACTATATAAGATGGGACCTAATGAGATATTGAGGAGATGTATTATGAAGGCAAAGAGACCAATGATTCTGGAAGAATCAGATAAAGGCATCACATGAGGACATTATGTAGGAAAAGCAACAGCACATAAAGTTATTAGAGTTGGCCTCTCATGGCCCATATTACACGAAGACGCTAAGGAATACTACAGAGCCTGCGATGTATGCCAAAGAGTTGGGAAACCTTCTAGAAGAGATGAGATGTCTTTAGCACCACATATAACTTTACAGGCATTTGAGAAATGGGCAATTGATTTCCGGGACCTATCAACCCACCAGGGAAGTGCACAGGAACTCGATTCATCATCACTACAATGGAGAATTTGACTAGATGGGCAAAAGTAAGAGCAGTTAAGGAGTGTAGTTAAACTACAGCTACGTGATTCATATTTGATGATATCATAACTAGGTTTAGATGTTTGAAGATCCTCATGAGTGATCAAGGTACACACTTTATTAATAAAACCATTAAAGCCTTGACTCATGGATTTGAAGTTCACCATCATAAGAGCACCCCATACCACCCACAAGCGAATGGTACAGTCGAATATTTCAATAAGATCTTGGAGACAACATTGACGAAGATTTGCAGTGTGAACAAGGATGATTGGGATTTGAGAGTACCAACTATGTTATGGGCTTATAGAACCACTTGCAAGAAGTTGACAATGCAGACTCCCTTTAAGTTGGTTTATGGTCTAGAAGCAGTGGTACCTATGGAATATTTGGTTCTTAGTCTAAAAATTGCATCATTCATAGATATGGATGACACTGGCGATGTTCAAAATAGGCTTGCGTAGTTGGTAGAACTAGAGGAAGACAGGTTTATTGTAGGATTCCATCAATAGGTACAGAAGGAATTAGAAAAGGCCTACCACGATAGACATATCAAGAAGAAAGCATTTAAGCAAGGAGATCTAGTATTGGTATATGACAGCAAGTTCATGAAGCATCCAGGGAAGTTCAGGACACATTGGCTTGGGCCATATGAGGTTGCTTATGTTACAAAAGGAGGATTTGCACAGTTGAAGACTTTGAATGGAGAATGGAAAGAAGGCTTAGTGAATGGGAGTCGGTTGAAATTGTATTATGACAACCAGCTACCCTGCAACTCTTAGTAAAAGCATAAGAAGAATTGTCTAGGTACTAGGTGCAGTTGAAACTGACTACCAGACATAGAAAAGACAGTGTGCACACAGTGGGGAGGGACAGAGTAGAAAGGATAGACTGCTCCACGTAGTCTGATGTTTAAGTGAAATAGAAGGTCTAGTATTGCAGTGACTCGGGACGAGTCACAGGTGAGTGTTGGGGGCATGTTGGCCCTTGTTCATGGAAGAAAGAAAATATTAAAGAAGAAAGAGAAGATGAAGGAAGAAAGGTGAAGTTTGAACTGCGTAAAAGGCACATTGACTGAGAATGGATCGAAGTGGTCAAAGAAACAGAAAAGAAGGAGCAAAGTAAGGGAAAGAGAGTCATTGAATGATAATATCGAGGAGGACAGATCAATAAGGAAGATGGATCGTGGACAACTCAGCAAGAAAAAAAATCTACCAACGGATGATTTGGAGCACCTCGTGGGAAATAAGGAAAGATAGGCTGGCGAAGCCCTAAAAATGCGGGTCAAGTTGACCTAGGGTTTTGGTATTTAGGGTTTTGACACCTAGGTTTAGGCCTAAGTTTGTCTAAGAATCATTGTAATGTATAAATAAAGGTCTACAGGACCTAGGATGGGTTTGTTCAGAGTTTGTCATTGTGGGTTAAGAGAGTGATTACTGTTGCGTAAGAGAAGTATTGTGTCAAGAGAGAGTTTGTATTGTAAGATATTTAGCTGGGTGTGAAGATAAACACTGCAGCTGGGTGTGCAAAGAGGGGAGAGAAGAAGAGAAAGAAAGAGATATCTGCAAGCTAAGTGCACAGATAGCACTGTATGGTTTCATCTTAATATATCAAGAAACGTAGTTATGTTGACGTAGCCCTAGGGAGAGGGTGAACCACGTATATTTTTTGTCTCTGTGGTTGATGTTGTGTTCTTTTCTTCTGTTATTTTGTTATTGCATCATTGTGTTAGATCTGAGATATAATTTAAGCAGTAGGCTTAAGGGAGATAAAGAATAACTAGATTGATATGTGTTTTTGTTTCGGATCCACTCTGCATTTCCTCTGGTTGTAGACACCTGTGTCCTACAACCCCCTATTGCTACTTCATGTGAGATTGCATCTGCTTCGTAGGTGTTGCTGAAAGGGCCGGTTATCAGGGTTTGTTGGTGCATTATTAGAGTTGAACCCTGGGTCTGTCCCTGTGCCAACACAAAGCGTGATCTATCCTTTTTTATAGAAAGATAAAGTGGCAATTTATCTCATTTCCCTTTACTGCCTCCAATGTAACAATAATAAATGCCTTCCACTTGTTAGAATTTTATGAAATGATAAATGCATTTAATTTGAAGGAACCACAACCTCTCCAAGTTTTTGACCCCGAGGGTCTATTTTCAGAACATTGGGCATAGATTAAATATAGAAACATTTTCATAAGGATTGTTGAAAGAACTAGTGATAACAACCCAAATACCCCAAAGAAAATAGAAAAGCAAACATGCAATGATGATTTGGTCCCTGAGGATAGTTCGAACACTCAACAACAAAACAAAACAAGGCAAAGAAGAAAATACACGACCAATGGGCAATCTTCTTCTATTCCCCATTCCTATAGGAATTCCTCGTTTGCACAAAATAAACAAGAGTCAAATTTTAGTAGAGAAGAGAATAATAAAGGATGTGTCGGAGGAGACGATGAGGATGACCCACCCCCTGTTAATATTGAAAGCACACATACAATATCTCAACAGAAAAGGAAGAGAAGCTCAAGAAAAAGGATTCACAAAATTCAGGAAGCCCAAGGAATGCAACCAATATGGAAATAGATCGTGTTGTTGTACTAGATTGGGTAGCCCTTCAAATTGTTGAAAACTAGCGACTTACAAAGGAATTGGACCAAGAAGAGCCAACAATTTTTGAAGAGTAGTCCTTGACACTGCATAATGTTCAATATAATAAAGAAGAGAAAAAGTTGTAGATAGAAAAAGTCCACGTCAAAAATAAGAAAGTAACTAAAAATGGAGTTCATAGGTGAACGTCTCAGGAGTCGGACCCTCAAGAGTCCTAAAATTGCATATAACTACTGGAGATTCTCTCACAAATTCAATCTCATAGCAATAATTATAAAATATCATATTGAAAGGAAGAATAAATGAACTTGAAGACACATTGAGTCCCAAACCATTGTTTGTAGAACCAATGGCTATTATTTCTCTAGATCAAATTCCTCCAAGTACACTGGGGACCTAAACAAAGGTAAGGAAATTCTCCAAATTGTTGAGCAGATTTAAATTCCATATCATAGAAAACATTAATAAGTGACTTAATATTATTTCAAAAGCATGGGAAGCAAGTTAAAGTTTAAGAAATGTTTCACAAAGGATAACCAACTTCACAGAATATTTGAAAAGGGACTTGAAACATAATGATTTTTTTTTACAAAAATGCTTTAAGTACCTTTATTGCACATGTTTCTAGTTTAAGTGATAATCATAGAAATCAACAACAATTGCCTTCAAACCATAGAAAAAAACAATTAAGAGTAGGTTGGTTAGAAAGGATACAAATGTTAAGAGATTCAATCGCCACCTGTATAAAAATTAATGACAAAAGAAGTGAGGCATTCCTAAAATCTCTTGAAATTGTAAAAGACCTTGAAGGCCCACAACTTATAATAGATTCTATGGTTATAATTAAAAAACAATTAGACAAGGAGTTGGGCATGATTAAAACATCATGGGAAAGAAAGTTCGATCACCTCACTAAATTTCTGGAGGATGAAATTATGCGGTGGCTTGTTACCTTTGTAAATAATAATGAATACCACTTGGCATCAATCAAACATTTTCATTCCAAATATAAATAAATTGAAGAAGAAATATTGTGTATGAGCTTGAGATTTCTGGAAAACAATGTGTTAGATGTTTTGAAACGTCCAACGTTTTGAGTGGACACTCCACCCATCCTCAAGGACAATTGAAGCTCTAAGATGTTATAAGAGAGAATTGAGGTGAAGTATATAAAGGAAAATAGATAATTGTTGAGGGGTAAAATTGTAGATTAGAATATTGGTGAATTAATGAAAGATTTTGTTAGGTTGTTAGGTTTAAAAATGATAAAAAGGTAATGAGAATATATATTAAGATAATTAAAATTGTGGTGACCCTTGAGGAGGAGGGGGGAAATAATATGGAAATATTGCTATATTGAACTCTAAAAGATACATGAAGAAATATTCTCACTCAA
>CBVK0100034099.1:0-22277 GCA_900067695.1 Picea abies | reverse complement strand
TCGTTGGAAAGGTATCGTCGGGGAGATTCATTTTGGGGGCTCAATCATGCCTTCGGCTATCATTGAGAACCTCGATCTCGAAAAAACTTCATTTAGTCCCTCAAAATGCCTAGGTTCAAAGTCCACGCTGTCACTTTGACTTGAACCTCTTCCGTCGAGGCTAACTCCTAGGGAAGCCAAGGGGGGTAGACCCTAGTTACTGGATGAGATTAAGAGTTTTATTGTTTTAGAAGTTGGTTTTAATTGGTTAAAAGGTTAGGGGGAATCTAGCCTAAGATGTCAATTGACAAATGCAAGATGCAACTATCTAAATATGAGAGTCAGACCTTTTCCTAGGGCAACTATGACTAGTGCCTAAGATTGGGCAATGGGGTCAACTAAGTTAAGGGGATGTTTGTTACAAGATAATTACAAGTTACAAAGTATTAGAAGAAGATAGATACATCTAGACACAAAGAATATATCAAATATACAGATTAAGACTAGATACAAGATATACAATATACTAACAAGTTTACTCGCATGTGCAGGAATTAAAGATACTCAAGATAAAACAATCATCAACACACGAAGCTAAGCATGCTCACAACAGATAGAGTTCCGTTGGACTGCTTTTCAATGGCCAAGAGACGCAAAGCACTCAGGACCCAATCAAGGGAATGTCTCCAGGTGGATGCGCACTTCTTGAGGGATCACACCATAGATATAGGAACAAAATAGATGAAAGCTTGCAAATGTAAAGTAAGTTTCAGAGGACAAAGATATAACCACTTAAATATTTATTCTACAACAGATAAATTAACTTGCATATGAATGTAGATTGAAAGACAGTGAGACCAATGAGCTTGCAAGTGTGTAAGTATATTGCTGATGTTGTAGGTTGAAAATTAAATTAAGTGATTAAGTGTGAGATTAATTTTAGCCCTATCTAGGTGTCAACCCAAAACTCTCCTCCCCCTATTACCAAGCGGTTGTTGGATGCTCAAGAAGTGAGGCAACGAGGCCTACCCTAGCTTCACAGGTCAATCCTAAGGCCGAGTACTCCAGAAAACATTCTGTGGCTTTTATCAAAACCCCAGTTTTTAAAAGATGGCAAGTTATGGTGTCCTCTTAAGTCTAATTAGTTTATTTTAGACCTATGAGCTAAATATTGCGAAGTGTGATTGAGTGCTTGTAGCTTGCTCAACAAAATAGTGCTTGTACGAGTCTGTTAGGATTTCTTGTTTTGTTTCTTGATCTTCTTGATTTTCTCTAGCCTATTTAGCTCAGCCCTTTTCCTTAATGAAATGCACTCGATGCTAGGTGCTCTGCCCATTCCTATTTTCCAATTTTTTCTTCTTTGTATTACCTTCTTTGCTTCTGATTTTGTCATGGTATCATAGCTTAGGACGTAAGCCTCTTCACAGTACATGGAGAGTAGCTCGATCATAAGAGGAAGAGCGCAGAGCTTACATATTATCGCAGACGAGAGCACGGGACAAAAGATTCTTCACAGAGCTTGGAGAGAAGTTTGGAGTCTGAAGTACGCTCAGAAGATCGTTGCAGACAACAAGTGTGAGGAATCAGAGCTACAGAAGGATGATTCGACACTCCGGAGTATTATGCGTATTAGGAGACGAAAACTCCCGAAGCCTGAACTCCCGA
The DNA here is from genome assembly GCA_900067695.1 of Picea abies. Classification (NCBI taxonomy): domain Eukaryota; kingdom Viridiplantae; phylum Streptophyta; class Pinopsida; order Pinales; family Pinaceae; genus Picea; species Picea abies. The sequence goes on along the minus strand of CBVK0100034099.1, from coordinate 20,633 downwards.
TGTAAATCTGAGTCGTAGATCTAGATGGGAAATTGAGATCGTCGATCTCTTACCTCTTTTCGAAGGTTCGCGAGTGTAGAGGATTGCGAGGTAAGAAAGGAATATCGCCCGTAGCCTTGAAGGCACGAATTCCTGAAGTAACTGTGGATTGTTGATCTCAATTCAACGAGGATCGTTAATCTTTGCAACAATTCGCCCATTCAGCCATTCGACTATTCAAAGGAATTAAGACCTTCACACGTCTTAACGCCTGAATCGCCTGGTTTTTAGCCCTCTGTCACATGAGAAGTAAACTCAGATAGCTCGATTCCGCCATTAGAGGGGCTACAGTTTCAAAAGAACAGAGCTCAAATCTCCGACTCCGTAGATCTCGTGCTCGGATAGTCTAATCCAGCCAGATCAAAGCTAAAGAAGTGGTATACCCCGTATATTTCGGCCCGAAGTCACATAAAAAACTTCACAAACCTAGTTTTACACGCAGGATCTAGTAAGAGAACCTGTCTGTTTTCATTAAGTGGTATCAGTGTAACGAGATAGAATAGTTGATCCACAAGTGTGATCTAATTGGTGAATGAACAACCAAGAAATGCTGTCATGTTTCAACAAAGATGACTCGGGAAGTACAGAAGAGATCTCAGACAGATATTGAAAGAGAACAACAAAGAAATGACAACATATTTTGCAAAGATAAATAAAGAGGTTCCGGTTGTAACTGAGGTGCTCACATGAGAAGCATATCAGAGGAAAATTGATGATATTTGGAGCAACATGAGCATGAACCTACCATTACCGCCACAGTATAATGGTAAGAATTTTGAATTTTGGTCTGTTAGAATGAATACCTATTTGTGTCTTGCAAACTGTTATCATAATCTACATGATTAGGAAAGGGATGCATTAGCATTGCAGATCATTCAACAAGCCTTGGATGACAGTATGTTGCACAAGGTTGCAGCAACGACATCTATGAAAGAAGTTTGGAGTCTTCTGGAAACATGGTAAAATGAAAGAGGCAGAAACAATTTATCGAATGTTTCCACTCTAGAAGAAGCATCTGTGGCTGAAGAAGAGCTACCAGAGGAACATAATGAAAGAGCATCTATGTGTGAAGCAGAGCTACCAGAGGAAGAGAAGGAAGGTAAATTTGTGTGTGAAGCAGAGCGTTAGAAAATTGCATAAATTGATGGTGAAGCTATCATTAGATCAACCTGCATCAATGAAATGACCCAAGTAGTGTTTGTTGATGACAAAAAAGGATCAACATCAATGATGATTGATGAACATTGTGAAAAAATTGGCCTCTTTGAAACAGATGTAAGAAATCTTGAAATTGAAATTGATGATGATAATCTGTCTTATGATGAGTGCCTTCAAATAATGGAAGAGAAGAATAAAATTGATGAATTGATGTTTGGAGGAGGAAGCCTGCTTGGGATTCAGAACCAAGTGGATGATTTGGTGACTGCAGAAGCAATGCTTGAAAGAAGGTTTGATGACAGAAGTATTCAAGCCACTGCACATATGACTGCCAATAAAGCAGCTGAAGAAGAAGATAATGTTGATGCAGATTTGAAATGGATTGACCAGTCACTCTATGATGATGATGATGGTAACTGCTCTCAGAAAGAACAGAAAGAAGAGAACCAATATGGTTCCTGTTATAATTTTTTATATCAGAATGACAACTTGTTTGAGTATGCAGGTGAGCAGCCAAAAGACGAAGATGAAGACATGGATGAGGATTTCAATGAAGATTAGTTTGAAACCATTTTCATGAAATGGAGTTTTGAAGAAATCATATTTTATTTTGAGTTAATGTGGAAGCAGTCCGTTGATTGTGTAGCCCAGGATGTGAAGGGCGTTGATGATAGTTTGCATTGGTGGCATCAACCCATTGTCAAAGACAAATTTGTTGCAGAAGAAAATGAAAGACACATGCATAAGCAGCCATAGCAAATTTTGAATATGAAGTTACAACGACAAAGACAAAAGGCAAAGCACATAGCCTTCAATATTAATGCCAAAATGAAAAAATGACCAGATTAGAACAATACAGAGTTTGGAAGAAGAGAAAGAAGAAACCTAACTCAAGTGAAAAGATGAAGTCTAGTTTTGTCGTTATGTATTGTAATCCCATCTGAGACATAGACCAACAGGCATTATCATTTCTGAATTCCTTTTTTGTTTGGAAAATCCATTTTTTATTTCCAATTACAACACTTAGGCATTATCAATGCTGATGGTTGTAACTGTTGAGTTTAAGAGGTAGTGTCAGTTATAATTGTAACCTGAACATTACGTGATTGTACACTGCCAGTTGTTCTGGACAACTATACGAGCTCGTTAGTATTTCTTGTTTTGTTTCTTGATCTTCTTGATTTGCTTGAGCCTATTTAGCTCATCCCTTTTCTCTTAATGAAATGCACTTGACGCTAGGCGCTTTGTTGATTCCTGCTTTCCAATTTCAGTTTCTCTGTATTATCTTCTTTGCTTCTCATTTTGTGAAGAATAAGTTCCCCAAGCAGTTATCAAGTTCGTCTTATACTATTCTTTGCAACGAATACCTGATTGTACCCTGGGAATCCATCCAACAAGGACATCATTCCTGATTCAAAGGGCGCTTGTAGAACATGCTCCATGCTAGGGAATGGGTAGTTGTCTTTGAGATATGCACGGTTAAAATTTCAAAAGTCAATACAAATGCGGATCTCACATTATTTCTTCCTAACTGGCACACAATTGGCCACCCAATGAGAGTACCTGATTGCTTAAATGATTCAGACCTCATACAACGTTTGGAGCTCTTTTTGGATAGTGGGCATCACCTTTGGGTTCATAAATCTAAGTGTTTGTCTGAAAGGTTTGACACCCTCTAACAATGGTATCAGATGGTTCATGATTCTGTGATCATAGGCTTTAAGCTCATCATAAGAACATGTGAATACATCGTTGTATTCCCTTACCAAGTTCAAAATCTTCTTCGTTTCTGATGGTGTACAATCCTTACCAACCTTGATGAGGCTTAGTGTGTCCCTGTTGCCAATGTCGATTTCATCGACTTGTTGGGCAAGACAATTAGATCTATCAAATAAGTTCTCTAATGGAACTAAACCCGAGCGACCTACTCGCCCTCTTGAATTTCATCATTAGTATGGACAACAAATGTATTAGTAGAATTCAAAAAATTCAAGATATGCCTATCATCCTCAAATCCCTGCCATGAGCCTATGTTATCTGTAACAAAAGGGCGAAAATAAACTTTAACCATATGTGAAATATAAGGATTAGTAAGCCATGGTTGGAAAAGGGTAGAAATAGGTGCCGAAGAGTTGACCATTTCATTCAAAGTTCTATCAATATGAGAGATATTAAATGCATCGAGATAATCAATTTCATCCTAAACTACATTTCTATACCTGTTTAGTCGTTGATTTCGAGCTTCACATTGCATTCTTAGCTGATGTACCACAAGCTCGAAATCAGCTTCCACCTTCAACAGCCTGACTCCCATCTTCCTAGCCTTTTGCGATCCCCACAACAGAGCTTCATATTCTTCCATATTGTTGGTGCAATCATATTCTAAATGAGAGGAAAATGGAAAAGTCACACCTTAAGGGGAATCGATCACAACCCCTACACATGATCCCTATCTAGAGCGTTCCCCATCATTGTTCATTGTCCAAGCATCATTATGCTCATAGACTGGAATCTCAGGAGTATATGTGAGAACATATACGTCCAAATCCGTCTCTTGCGCATCTGGGCTTTGAAGGTTTCGGTAAAGTCGGTCATTTTCCCCAATGCATGGGCCGTCGACATGGTGCAACATTTTGTGTTCCGTGTATAATCTTACCTTTTCAACCTGTGAGATAGGAATGCCTTCATAGGAAAGAACCATCTGAATATAACCCACTACATCTGCAACTCATTTTCTCTAAAGGAGCATGCGCCACTGTGTAAGACAATCAATGACAAGTACTTCCATAATCAGTACCTTCTTTGGACATGCAAGTAAACAATCCCTAAGATCTTTGATGACTATGCAACAAGGAACCTCTCTTGCATCCATTGCTTGTACATTTCAGTATGGTTTGGTAATCTATATTCCAATCTCATGCATAAATTAGATCAACTTGGAAAGAACTTTGGGGTTTAATCTTGGCAACATCCTAGTCTTGAAGGATACTGGGTTCATCTATGGGCTCAAAATCAACCAACATATTGAGGGCATGCTCTTGGGCACCTAATTGATCATCTTCGGGTTCATATAGGCGCATAGCCTGAGAAACGACAACGCAAGAGGGTTCACTGTGAGGTAGTCTGAAGGCTCGGAAATACATACTGGAAAAGGCATAGCCAAGGTAATTGGTTTGAGATGTTTGCGTGGGGGGTTTCAACTCATTCTTTTTGGCATATTTTAGGGTTCCTTCTGATGGAAGGGTTTAGGAGGTGAGATATCAAGTTGATTTTGTAACATTTCTTCAAGCTTCTCTACCCTAGTACTCAAGTCATTTGCTAACTCGAAAGTTGCATCCTTGGTTGTATGGGCCACCCTTCTTGCTCAGATTCTAGCAATGGTGGCACAGGGGGGTTTGAGGGTGTCCTATCCTATGGTTCAAGCAATTGTGTAAGGGGGACTTACCTCTTCAAGGCCAATAAAAGGTGTTTCTCAGTTGTTATGGCATCGTTGTGAGCAACATCCAATGTTTGTGGTTCTTTTTCCCTGATCAACACACCCAAACTTCCATTAAAGTTACCTAAATAAGAAATTTGAGCAAACTCAGCATTAGGTCTAACAATATTAGGAATTTTATGATGAACTTTAGAAAAACGTGTGTTAAATTCCAAAACAATATGATTCTCTTGCTTATTAATATTTAAAAAGTTTATGAGTAAGAGAGAAGTATCTTGCTTGTCGCCCCATCTTTCTAAAAACTTGGTGCTGAATGAATTTCATCCATCAATGGATTTGTTAAGAAGAGTTGTGTACCATGCACGAGCTTCATTTACATGTCCTCATGTTCAATTGCCTCATCGTTGCACACTTTCAAGAACTGATCTATGTGGTCTTGTGCATTGATGGTGTTGTTCCCATGAAAGTTTGACAACTTTTTGACATAGTTTGTAGTAGGAAAAGTGTGAGGTTGCCCTCGAAAATCAGTAAAATCTAGGGTAGCATAAGCATTAAAAGTAAATCTAGCTCCTTGCCCGGTCATGTTGCTAGAACTTGAAACAATTTAAGCACTAGAATTTGGAACAATTAAAGTAGATGAAGATAGGTAGATGATACCTTAGGTGCCGAAGTACTTACCATAGTGCTAATAGTTGCAGTAGTGAATGGAAGAGATACTTGAATTGATTGTAGAAAAAATGAACCAATTGTAAGACTAGGAATAGTGGTGGGAGTGATGAAGGATCTAATTCGAAACAAGTGTTTCGGTTCGCCGAGGAATGGAAATAATCCATGCATGGGGTCGAATCTAGATGATCTGCATAGGCTCCCTTGCGAAATTACCCATGTATGTTGTGGATTCGCTAGGTGAGTGAAATAAAATAAAACAATTAAACAAACAAATCACGAATGTCGTGTTACCAAGGCTTGTGTTCCACAACAATCACGCAAATTTGTTAGCAAACGTTTTAACCCTCCAATTGAGTTGATTCAATAGAAAAAAACAACGATGAAGAAGCTGTTAACTCAAGGAGAATTGCCCCAAAGTTTCATGGGAAAGACCCTTCTCCATTTGGGCTACTGTGTGCCAACCACGAGGGGAGTCCCTAGGGTACTTTGTTGTCCTCTTGAGCACTGTTTTTCAACAATTAATGACAAAAAAGCAACTAAAATGTCTTGGACAATGTGTAAAAATTGCCTAGGACATAAAAAAAAGATACAAAATGCAAGCGACCTCTCACATTTCAAATTATATCAAACCAATCCAGTTCCATAGTGTTGGATTCCTCCAAGATAATTCATCTTCACCTGCTTCAATTCAAGATCAGATTCCTAAATGCCAACATTGTCATCGAGTTGGCCACATGGAGTATCAATGTTTTGATTTTCATCCTTGTGAGGATTGTGGTAGGCATAATCATCCTTCAGATAGATGTTCCAAACGCAAGAAACCCTCAAGAGTAAAGAATCACTATGGGTGGATCACTTCTTGGAAATGGTAATCAACATTTAAGAAGATTGTTGAAGAATTCATTCTTGAGTATTGAAACATTTTGTAGTGGAAAGATTTTCATCTTCTCACCTTGTACTTGTCCGTGGGGATAATATCAGTGATTGATAGTCAAGCTTCAAGTTTCGAAGTGCAATCAATCGAGCAAGAACAAGGGAGCCAGAGTCAGAGCCACATTGCATCAACATGATTTGGTTTGTGGTCTTCTGTAAACCATCATTTAGTAGAAGACATACATTTTCTGCTAGACTACAATTTTTGGTCATATTTAAAGCCCCATTCAAGAGCACTTTCAATTAGCAGAGGACATCACGTTCTATCTAAATTAGGAAATGTTTCGGGATCCATTACGCCTTTAGAGCCAAGTTCTAGAGTTTGTGGTCTTCCTTAAACCACCATTTAGTAGAAGACATCAACTTCTACTAGCCATTTGGTTCGTGGTCTTTGTTAAACCACCATTTAGTGGAAGACATCAACGTTTGCTATCTATTTGGTTTGTGTTCATCTTGAAACCACCATATTTAGAGAGCACATTCAACCATTGGCAGCTGTCTACTTCCCAATTTCAGCTCTCTACTTGGACTCACATAGACCCCTTCAGATTAAGAGGGGAATGATGGGAAACTTAATGCGTTATGGTTATGGTATTTGGTATTATTCACTTGCGAAGGAATATGAAAAGTATCAAGTGAATAGGATTTGTCATCGGGAATCCAAGAGACATATTGGAAAATGAATCCAAAGGTCATAGATAATGTAGGTATATGTGTATCATATTAATAAAATATACATCGCATTGATTTCCATTCGAGTGTATTCTAATGTTCTTCATCTGTGACTGTAATGCCTGCACTTTGGACTTCTCTTGCAAAAAGTATGAGATACTTGGAGTTGGATATCCATAAAGTCTCTTCACCCATTGAGAGGGATTGTTTGAAGAATAACAATGTAGATAACCCTCTAAATTTTAGCTAACTATTTTTGGTTGACCATCTATTTGTGGATGATATGCTAAACTCATAGCTAATGTTGTTCCACTCATCTTCTATAATTCTATCAAAAAATTTCCCGTGAATTTTGGATCTTTGCCACTTACTATTACTTTAGGAAATCCATGAAGTCAATGTATTTCCATCATTTACACTTCTTCCACTTGAGTTGTCGTATATGTACATTGAATTCTACAGAAATGTGCATATTTTGTGAGTCTATCCACTATCACAAAAATGACATCATTACATTATGATTTAGGTAGACTTGTAATGAAATCCATTAATATATTTTCCCGTCTTATATTAGATATGTGTAAAGCTTGAAGTATACCTGGAGATTTTGCTATCTCTCCTTTATTTGTTTGGCTAACTAGGTATTCACGTACAAATTTTTGAATATCTTTCTTCAATCTTTCCCCAACAAAATCTTTTTGATCCTTTGATATGTTTTAAGGAGGATTGAATGTCCTCGCATCAGAGAGTCATGAAACTCCCTTAATGTTTGTTGCTTCAACTGTGATTGAAGGAATAAAATTATTCTACCCTTGTACCAAAGGATATCTGTCTTCCACTCCCAATGTTCCATAGAGTTCAACCCTTCCTTTACACATGGTATTTTTTCCCTGGTAGTATTGTTATTTTTCCATAATTGGCAAGTTTCTTCCCACCATGCAGGAATGGATGATGTAATGGAATATAAACTTGAGGCTTCTTCTATTCTAGAAAGGGCATCTACTACCACATGATCCTTCCCCTTGTTGTAGATTATTACAAAATCAAACCCTTGAATCTTTCTACCCATTTTTGTTGCTCTTGTGATGACAATCTTTGCTCCAAAAACTACTTTAGGATATAATGGTCTATCTTGACTCTAAAATGCGTCCCAATGAGATATTGTCGCCATTTTTTATTACATGTAAAATTGTTTCCATTGTTTTTTTCATCTGTATATTTTACCTAGTCATTTCCCTTGAATTGCTCACATTCAAAGGGCAATGATCTCCTTTCTTGAGTCAATAGTACTCCTATTCCTTGTCCTGATGCATCACATTCAATTATGAATGTTTTACCAAAATTAGGTGCTGCCAATATTGGTGTAGAAGACAGAGCGTCCTCTAGGAGTGGGAATACCAAGGTAGCCTCTTCCTTCCATACAAATGTCTTTTTCTTCAAGACGGATGTTGGTAGGTCTGCAGTGCATGCATAATTCTTAACAAATATTCAAGAATATCTTGTAAGACCAAAAAATCCTCTAAGACTCTTGATGTCCTTAACCCCTTACCTTGAAACAATATGGCCCAAATACTCTCCTTCTAGTTTTCCAAAAGTACATTCAAACTTTTTTACATACAATTTATTGTTCTCTAGAATTTGTGCTACTTTATTCACATGTTTAATGTGGTCATCCCATGATTTGTTGTAGATAAGTAAATCATTGAAGAAAGTCAATGCAAACTTTCTAAGTTGGGGTGAATTTTTTTTGTTCACATGGATTTGAAAAGTAGGAGCATTAGTTTACCCAAAGGCACGACGAAGAACTCATAGAGCCCGTCATGTGTTCTGGAAGTTGTTTTGGGAATGTCTTCTTTTCGTAATCTGATTTGGTGGTATCCTGATTTAAAATCTAACTTTGTAAAATAAGTCATTCCATGAAGATCATGTAATTTATCCTTGATGGTGATTTTGTTTAGATTTCTATAATCAGGGCAGATCCTCCAAGAATTATCTGTTTTGCTCACCATAACTATCGGAGTTGAAAATGAACTCCTACTTCATTGTATACTCGCTAAATTCAGCATAACATTTACCATTTTCTCAATGGCCTCTTTTTGTTGATGAGGATATCTATAAGGCCTTTTACTAGGAGGAATACTTTCAGGTATTAGTTCAATTTGATTTTCATGATGTCTAGATTGAGGTAGCTCGTTAGGAATTTCTTGGAAGACCATATGGTGCTTTTCCAAGGAGCATTTTAAGTCCTATATATTTTTTTCATCTTCTTGCTTTATTTCCATAGGATAAAGTCTAACTGCAACACACCTAACACCCTTTTTAATGAGCTTTTCCATTATATGAGAGCTGATTGTTAGAGCATATTTTCCACCTCATTAGCATTAATGGATTCAGTGACACCATAAGCCATGAAGTAAGCCCATCACATAACACTAGCACAGTTACTCTTGAATGGTTCTTTTCTTTCACTCTTTCCATTGGACATTTCCCTCAACTTGTGACTTTTGTTTCATTTTTTTGGTTGGCACACCTAATAGGGTTAGATGAAGGTCTTCCCATATTCAAACTTGCTGACTTACTTAAAGACCTGAGCTACTGTGAAATTTGAGGGTAATACTTGATGTTAATTATTTATGTGGCTTATATCTTAAGTACCAACTTACTTTGTATGATCTAAGGACTTGTATATCTTATGAACATTGGCTTTACTTGATTTCATACATTATTTTGATTTGGATGTCTGTAACATGGTACTTTAAAGGACGTTGCAGGCTTTCACCTAGGACGTTGTGCCTTTGTTGTAGGACATGGCATGTGTGATGTAGAACATTGAGTGCCCCAGTGACTTGACATACTCAAATATTGCCTATAACATGTTTTGGGTCTTCTATGTTGGACATATGGGTTGGTTTATGCTAGATTTGGTCATGGTGGCACAAAGATGAGTAGGGAGCCCACACCTTGGGCTCTACATCCTAGAAACTATCATTGCATTGAGAGATGATTGGATGACACATAGATGACATACACCCTTTTCTTCCTCGGATGCCATCCTTTATAAGTTGGACGCTAGGCATTTAGATGATGATGTCATGCTAGGGACTGATGGAGATTATGGGGTTTGCTTCCATTTGGACATCTCATGATGAATTGAGATGTGGAATGACATTCTCACATATTTCTTGCACCTCAGATGATTATACATGACATTGGAGAGGCCCTCCTATTCCATTGAAGGGATGACGTCACCGAATACGTGGGTTTATGATTTATTGTCTGCATTTAACGCTATTGTGGAGTCTATTTTGAGGGGTTGACCCTTTTTGTAACTTGAATTTAAAACATTTTACTCAATTATGTGTACAAATAACACGTGTTTACCTGATATAAATAGAGGGAGTGCTCATTTCACTTTATCATCATCACTTGACTTCTTAGACTTATGTGGGAGAGCTCTACAATTTTTGTTCTACTCTATTTGACTTCTTGGATCGAGTGTGCACCTCTTGGAGGAGGATCTTTGTGGATGTTTTTCATTCTTGGATGATATCTTGTTGAATTTGGGGTTTCTCTTAGCATATCAACTTGGATAAGTAGGTGGTTTGGCTTATGTTAATGTATTTTTTGTAGAAGAGGAAAAAAGCCATCTAGGGCCCAAGAGAGGTTGCACCTAGTTATCCCCCTTTTCTAGGGATAACTAAGGAGATGATGCCTCGAAACCCTCAGGTTGCAGACATGGAGTATCGAGAGACAAACCAACAGGTAGAGCCCCACATCACACCACTCATCAAAATGAGATCTATGGCTGTGCCATTCACCACATTAGCTTGGCTCACACGGGCCAACAGGTATTGCTCGATGAGGCAATGAGTCTGGTGTTGTGGTAATTGTCATTCTAATAATGAAGTATTTGAATATCTTGCAAAAGGTCTTTCGTTGGTTTTGAAAATGTTTGCTTGGAAATTATGCTCTTTGCCTTGTTTCACCTTGGTGGTTGACATTGAGTTCTAGTAAGTGGCCACCCTCAGGGGAAGGGTTGCTACTAGGAGGTCTCCTCGATGAGTTATCATACCATTCCTGATCATACTTATCACTTTCCATACTTCTTCCCTTTCGTCCCCTCATCTTTTGGGATTTTCGAGTGCACTGACCCAAGAAGGGATTGCACCTCATTTCATGGGAAGAAGAGGTTGAAGGCTAAGAGGGAATTGTAGGTGGAAAAATATAAAAGCCAAATCATAACCTGTTAGATGCTCGCCCAAAGAGGTCTTGAGAACAATGAAATGTTTCTCCTAAAATATTTGAAGACATGCAAAAGCAAACTCACATTATATAGATGTGGCTTGTTGAGGTGTGTACACTTATGCAGTGTTTCTTTGTTTCCATGCATATGGTACTCTATGCACCTCTAGCTTCAAGTGACGTTGCAGTACCCTTTTCTTTTCATGTCTTAGAGTACCCAATTGTTTTATACTTTAATTAATTAATGAGAATGAAAAGGCTTGGAAACAGGTTGCATTGAAAATGAAGGTGCGACACACGCTATACAAAGGCACCCATAAATGTGATAATATGAACACTTGTACGTCATGAACCCCATGGCCAAAAAGTTTTATATGTTGAAATATTGACCAAAACTGAGATGGGGGGGGCTGAATGAATATTGTTTTTTTTTTTGAATATTTTTAATAATAATTAATTATTAAAGTTATTAATCACAACAATCGATCAATAAAAATGTACCAATAAGAGAAATTAAATATAACAATAACAAAAGAACAAGTTACAATGTGTAGGAGACAACATTCTCTCTTCTTTTGAGCACCAACTCAATGAGACATCAATCCCCTATTTAGAGCACCAACTCTAGGAAACACCAACTCCCATGTTTTCAAGCTCCAACTTGAGGAAGCACCAACTACTTTGTTTCAAGATTCAACATGTAGAGGACTCCAATTGTCCGTTGCTCCTCCCTTCCACCCTCACTTCATGGGCATATTTAATTTCTTACTTGGACTTTGATTTTGTTTTGATCTTATGAATTGGACCACAGTGACACTTTCCTTGTTACCATTTTTCTCTATTTATATAGTCTCTCAAGAGGTATAAGATATTGAAACATTGTGTCTTTTTTAAAAATATCAAATGAACCAATGTGTCTTTAAAATATTGCATCTCTTCATTTCATTCAAACAAATGTTGACGTTTTTGTTTATTAACTGATTTTAATTTAAAAGGGCGTCCAAATCAGACAATGATTTTTGTACGACGATTATGGAGCGTTCGAAACGAATTTGAAAATTCCATGACATGGCTTTTGTGCATAAAATGCCCAATTAGTCGACACGTGAGTAGTTTCCCCAAAACATGTGCGAAGTGGATGGTACAAGAGGTTCTTTGAAAGCAACTTGCCTAAATTTACTGTTGTGGTCCCCTTCTAAACTTGCCAAATGAAGCATCCACTTTAGCAACAAAGATTTGGTCACAGATCCACATTCCTACTTTATTAGTAAGCTAACAGAGTGGACTCGAAATTTATAAGCGCGGATTTTAAATGACTTCTTCGATTCCAGATATGTGTTAACTTTGGTCAGATCTTGACATTTAATCCTGTAGCGTGGAGTTGCAGCGAGTTGCAACACTAATCTTTTAGCATGGAGTTGCAACATGGGAGTTGCAGCGAGTTGCAACACTAAACTTGTAGCATGGAGTTACAATGTGGGAGTTGCAACGAGTTGTGGCACTAATCTTGTAGCATGGAGTTGCAGTGAGTTGCAACAGTAATCTTGTAGCATGGAATTGCAGCGTGGCAGTTGCAACACTTAATCTTGTAGCATGATCCGATAATTTCTGAGACCTTGATCCAGTGATCTAACAATCACAATGAAATATCTGATGATGTTTCTCACACCTTCTTGGAGGGAATTCTCATAAGAGATATTATATGTCTTGAGAGATGATCTTTTGGCCTTACTTTCATTCACTTGAGACTGGATGACAATGATTTATAACTTTTATAACAAGATTCTTCAAGGACTAAGTAATGAAGGATCTGTGAAGCATCCCCCTTGTTGAGATTTTTTTACCAGATCATTGACACCCGTTGTACTCTATTGAAGCACCAGATTTGACCCTTTCTTCTTGTATTTAGAGCATAGAAACTTCTTTTTGAGGTTCCAATTTAAAGGTCTTGCAATGATATCTTCATGGAGTGAACAAACCCTTCACTTCTGTTCAATTGTTTCATCTGTGAATGGATGCCAGTAACATAATTTAACATAAAAGTTTGCTAGGATATTGATATGAATACATAAATATTAGTCAAGTTCTCGGTGACCATATTTATCCTCTTTCCACCAATGGCAGCAACATACACTATGTCCAATATTGACCATATTGGCCCCATTTGACATCAATGCCAACACCATAACACCATGTCCAACATTACCCCCCATCCACTTCATACTATTTGCATTGACTTAGAGAGGGCCGACTTGGAAAATACCCCTTAGCTTGGGGAATGATTCACCCAATAGGTCACCATGACAAGTCTTTCATACTTAAACTTGGCAAGTTGCATAGGGTCTTTGAGCATTTATTTATTTTGAGAGGGGGGATTTGATGCACATGTTTGGGTGGTTCTTTTATTATGTATAGCTTACTTGAAATGATGCTTGTGACTTGTGAGCCCTTGGAGGGTTAATTTGCTTGTCTTTGCAGGGCCTTGACAAGTGGAAGACATTTTGTGAAGGCACCAGGTGACTTGGATCTTCACTTGGGGCATGAAGCCCTGATGATGGATGTTGTGCTTCCTCTCCTTGGAAAATTGGACATTTTTCCCTCATGAAGCCCAGAGGGTAAAAGTAGCTGGCAAAAGATAAAATCCAAAAGAATGAATCCTTGATATGCTTCGCCTAGGGATCTTCGAGAAAGCAATATAGAGCTTCTTAGCAAGAAATAGAGGGACCCATAAAAAATAATAAAAGAAGACCTAGTTAAAGGATAGGGGGTCTCATCACGAGCGAACCTATTAGGTCCATGGGAATGTAGCGGTATGACACTACCAATTGTTGGTCACCACGTGAGGGTAGTGGCTCTTGGTGGCATATCCAAGAGAAAGGGGGTCTCCTTAGGAGCCAACCTTCTTATTTCTTTGAAATGCTTGTGGGTAAAAGTTTCGAAGGGGTGTTATGGAACACTGAGACTCAGAATAATTCCTTGTGTATGATAGTCAGAGCAATTTTGCTTGTTTTTTAGTATGGACCAATTCAACTTCAATGAAGTCACGAGATCAGTTAAAAAATAAAAGAAACAAGTAAAACTCGTCACCGTAGTCGAAGATATTCAATGATTGATGAAGCCCTCGCAAATGTCGCGAATTTGTTTTCTCACAAATATGCACTATTAGATCCATGACATAAGTGTAAGAAATTAGCCAATTGTCAATGATAATTACCTCTCGATTTGGATTGGTGATTTTCCGATCACAAGGGTGTCTCCCTAGCAATCGTAAGCTGTCAATAACTTAATAAATCTACTTAATAGGGTTGATCCTTGTCAACAAGATCGTAAAAATATGCGTAATCTGTTAAATATAATGTAACCTCAACAGTCTGACTGTACACTGCCAGTTGTACTGGCCAACTATACTATGATTTCTTGATTTGCTTGAGCCTATTTATCTCAGCTATTTTCCCTTTGCTCATGTACTCTTTTACTTGCATTCCTAATATATTGAATTCTATTTCTGCTCGGCTTTTGCTTTGTATTCTCTGCTTCTCACTTTATCATGGTATCAGAGCTTCAGCAGTAAGCTTTTTCACACAGTCTGGAGAGCAACCCGATCCAAAGAAGCACAACGCTTACACTATGAACGAGAGCATAGGACGCGAGATTCTTCACAAAGCCTGGAGCGAAATCCTTAGTTCGCCATCCGCTCAAAAGATCGTTGCAGAAAGCAAGCACGAGGAAGCAGAGCGAAATACGCTCAAAAGATTGAGTAGTCAGAGTTGCAGAAGGCAGAAACGCTTAAAAATCTTGTGAAATTCCTTCAAATTCATGAAAGATTGCTGCAGAAGGCCGAAACGTTTAAAGAATTCGAAAATTCTCTCAAACACGTGAAAGTCTGTTGCAGAGGGCAGAAAGATTGAAAGAATTCGTGAAAGTCTTTCAAATTCGTGAAAGATTCATGAATTTCGTGCTTCAGGAGAAACTCCTTGCAAGAACAACAAAGAACACGCTAAAGAAGCAGACACAACCATATGATCTTCAGTCGTCAAATTTAGCGCAGAGGACCGATAGCTGTCGGATCCGGTAGAAAGTGCACGAGATTTAGTCCTCTGGAGCGCATAGGAGAAAAGCCGACTTGCTAAGTCACGAAATCCCAAAATCGTTGGGACCATCCATCAAGGAGGACACGTGGCGAGATCTCGCCATTTCGCTGACTCGCAGAGAGTAAAGGTCAGAAAACAGTGCCGTGAGAATTCGTGAATCGCGAACTCACGACTCGATTTGAACTGTTGGATCGAGAAAGATCATGCGTCGTCGATCTGACGCTATTGCAAAATCAGGAATCGGGAGTTGGACGAGCAGAGGAGATTGCACTCCATACCCTGATACGCGAAATCTCGAAATCACGAAATCACTCCAACTGTTGGATCTGGAGTGACGGGTGACGAAGATCCATAAGCCATCGATGTTTTTGGCCAGGAGAAGATCCGGAAGCCATCCGCAAGAGAAACAGGACCGTCCATCTCAGGGGATAGGTGGCAGCAGACCTAAGTGCCATCAACATTTCGGCATTTTGGAGTTAGGGGTTTGGAGAACATCGTGATGAGAGTTCAAGAGACGCGAAATACCAATTCACGAAATACCGAAAGGATCTGGACCGCTAGATCATAGGAGGATCTGGACCGTCGATGCAAGCGCCATCGCAATTTCGGCTACAGGGAAATCAGAGGCGAGAGTCTCGTGAACTCGCGACACGTGACATTGCGAAATAATTTGAGTCATTGATCTCAAAACAACGAGGATCGTTGATCTTTGAAGCCAATTCGACATTTCAGTAATTCGGAGATCGGGGAATCGAGGAGTCAGAGGAGCTCGATATCAGGGTTCGCGAAGTCGCGCAACTCGAAATCCCGAATCGCGAAGTTCTGAAGTCACTGCAAAAAAAATAAAAATTAGAAGACCTGTTTTTCCGCGCAGGAAACAAGTAAACACAAAATTTTCCAGCAATTTTTTTTTATATTGTTAAAATTCTTTAAAGATGGCCACGTCTAGCAATTTTGGACCAACTCAAGGTCCTATTCTTCTTGGAAAGAATTATGAATTTTGGTTTCTTTGAATGAAATCCTTGTTGCAAGCACAAGAGTGTTGGGATCCAGAGGATCTTGGATATGTGGAGCTACATACAGCACACCTTTCCACCATGACAAACCAACAAAGAACTGCTCAAGCAACTCAGAAGAACAGAGAGAATAAAGGCAAATTCTGGATTCAAAGTTCAGTGGATGACTCGATTTTCTCAAAAATCACAGGCGCTGGTACTTGAAAACTGGCCCGGGACATCCTTAAATCAGCCTACCAAGGAAATGACAAGTTCAAAACAGTCAAACTGTAGACCTTGAGGACGCAATTTGAGACTTTAGGAGTGACAGAGTCTGAAAATGTGGATCAGTTTATGACCAGAGTCATGGGAATTGTGAACCAAATCAGATTGACTGGTGAAGCAATCACTGATCAACGCATTGTTGAGAAAGTCCTCAGAAGTTTACCAAAGAAATTCGAAATGGTTGCTACAACAATCCTTGAATCCAAGGATCTGTTGTGTTTTTGAACAGATGAACTAATTGGTTCCCTGGTGACACATGAGACCACACTGCATCTCACAGATGAGTCCATTGCCAATTCCTTCAAAACTCAATTCTCCTTCAACAGAGGGAGAGGCAGAGGAAGAGGTATAGGTCACCAAGGACGAGGGAGTACTACAAGTTACCAAAACTCAAGTGGAGGTAGCAGACAACAGAACCAGAATCAAAGTTTCCAACCTCAAACAGGCAGAGGAAGAAGATCAAATGATAAATCAAGCATACAATGCTATTACTGCAAAAAGTATGGGCACTATGAACTTGAATGCAGGAAGAAGCAAACAGATCAACTCTTCAAGCAAAGCACATGTGTCAAATCATACAGGAGAAACCTCAAGAGGTATGTTTCTCTCATGTCACAAGACTGAAGAACAACTTAAAGATCTTTGGTTGTTGGACAGTGGTTGTAGCAATCACATGACAGGTAACAAAGATTTATTTTCATGCTTTGTTTCTTCAATTTCATCTAATATTACACTTGGAAATAATTCCTTAGTCAAAGTTCAAGGAAAAGGAACTGTACCTATTATTACTAAACAAAATGTAAAGAAGGACATAAACAATGTTTATCATGTTCCAGATCTGAAACATAATCTGCTAAGTGTAGGACAACTCATTGAACATGGCTATAAGGTATGTTTTGAGGGAGCATCCTGCAGGATCTATGATAAAACCCCCAATAAAAAATTGATTTCTGAAATCCACATGACATAGAATAGGATGCTTTCCCTTACCCTCAGAAATGCAAATTTGATCGAACCATATGCACAAAGTACCACCACCCCCAATGAAACTATGGTTTGGCATACAAGATTTGTACATCTACCCTTTCAGAGTCTAAGTCTTCTACAGAAGCACTCCATGGTCCAAGGTCTCCCTATCTTCAAAGAGCAAAATTCCCCATGTGAGTCTTGCATACTTGAAAAACATAAGACAATTAGTTTTCCACAGTCGAACACTCAAGCCAAGCAACATCTTGAACTTGTTGACACTGACCTATGTGGACCAATGCAAACAGAGTGAATAGGTGGTAGCTTTTACTTTATAACGTTTATTGATGACTTTAGTAGGAAAATCTGGATCTATTTTCTCAGACACAAGTCTGAAACTTTTGCAAAATTCAAAGAATTCAATGCAGAAGATGAAAAACAGAGTGGCGAATATATAAAAGCTCTCAGGTCAGATGGAGGAGGAGAATACAACTCCAACGAATTTGCAAATTTCTGCAAATGACAAGGCATTATCATGCAAACTACAACCAGGTATACACCACAACATAATGGAGTGGCTGAAAGGAAAAATCAAACAATAATGAACATGGCAAGAAGCCTACTTAAAGAGAAATGTTTGTCAAATACTTTTTGGGCTGAAGCAGTAGCATGCCCAGCTTATCTCTTGAATAGATCTCCAACCACAAGTCTAGAGATGAAAGTCCCTCAAGAAGCATGGAGTGGGACAAAGCTAAATGTTGCCCATCTGAGGACATTCAGATGCATAGCATACGCGCACATCCCTTCCGAATCAAGGAAGAAACTCGATGATAGAAGTGAGAAATGTATTTTTACTGGATACAATGAAACATCTAAAGTATACAAGCTTTACAATCCAATTTCAAAGAAACTAATTCTCAACAAAGATGTAAAATTTCTGGAAAATCAACTCTGGAACGAATTTGAAACTCAACAAATGGACAGTCAAAATCCATTGCTGCCCAGTTCTAAAAATACAGAAAATTCAGGACAACCAATATCTCAACTTGCTCCTCCAAGATTGCAGGTACAAGGACGACTTGAACATTCTCAGGATAACTAAACTTCAAGCAGAGACTCGTCGTCTGAAACCCAAAATCAGAGAACTCGAAGTTTGAGAGAAATCTATCAACAGTTGGATGACATTGAACAACACAATCTTTTTGCATTAATGTCATGTCAAGCTACATCTTGTAAAGAAGCTGCTAAAGAGCCACATTGGGTTCAAGCCATAAACCAAGAAATTGACTCCATTGAGAAGAACAAGACATGGGATCTTGTTGATTTGTCTAGACATAAGAAGAGTATTGGTGTCAAGTGGGTTTACAAAACCAAACTCAATGAAAAAGGGCATATTGAAAAACACAAGGTAAGACTTGTTGCAAAAGGATTCTCACAACAACCAGGTACTGATTATGGTGAAACTTTTGCTCCAGTAGCAAGATTAGACACTGTAAGGAGTCTAATGGCGATAGCAGCCCAACACGAATGGCAAGTATACCAGATGGATGTCAAGTCAGCTTTCCTGAATGGTTTCTTAGAAGAAGAAGTTTATGTCGATCAACCACCTAGATTTGAAGTCCAAGAGCAGCCAACAAAAGTATATCGTTTGAAGAAAGCCTCGTTTGGCTTAAAGCAAGCTCCAAGAGCTTGGTACAACCGAATTGACACTTACCTGATCAAAAGTGGTTTCAGCCGAAGCCAAAATAAGCCAACTCTTTACACCAAAACAGATTAGGACTGTAAAATTTTGATTGTATGTTTATATGTTGATGACATGATATATACTGGAAATCTTGAATTAACCAATTTTAAACATGCCATGCAATCTGAGTTTGAGATGACCGATCTTGGCATAATGAAATATTTTTTGGGGATTGAAGTTGATCAATCAACCAAAGGAATTTTTGTCTGTCAGAAAAAGTATGCAGTAGACATAATCAAAAGATTCCACATAGGAGAATGCAATCCAGCAGAAACCCCTATACCCCTAGGCACAAAATTTAGCAAGAAAGATAAAGGCCCTACAGTAGACCCTACACTGTACAAAATTTTAGTAGGCAGTTAGTTGTATCTTACAACAACTAGGCCTGATATTATGTATGCAGCCAGCGTTGTTTCCAGATACATGGAATCCCCCAAAGATTCTCACTGGAAGATGGAAAAAGGAATTCTGGGATATGTTGCAGGAACTCTCAATTTTGGATTATGGAACACTAAATCTGATGATCATCATCTCTCTGGTTACACAGAAAGTGATTTTGCAGGCAGCCTAGATGACAGGAAAAACACCTCAGTACATGTTTTTCACCTGGGCACGAACTTGATTTCATGGGCATCAAAGAAGCAACCAATTGTATCAATATCTTTTGCAGAGGCAGAGTATGTCGCTGCTACCTCAGCTTCCTGTCAAGCTGTGTGGCTGAGAAGAATATTGAAAGATATGTCACATACAAAAAAGGATCCAACTCCTATCTTTTGTGACAACACCTCAGCAATTGCTCTATCCAAAAATCATGCGTTTCACAAGTAAAACAAACACATTGACACTCGCTTTCACTTCATCCGCGAGCTAGTCAATAATGATGATATTGCACTTCAATTTTTTGGTTCTCGAGATTAGCTCGCAGATATCTTCACAAAGCCACTGGGAGAATCCGTTTTTGATTTTCAGAGAAAACACTTGGGCATCATCAGTGTTGATGTTTGTAACTGTTGAGTTTAAAAGGGAGTGTTAAATATAATGTAGCCTCAATAGTCTGACTGTACACTGCCAGCTGTCCTGGCCAGCTGTACTATCATTTTTTGATTTGCTTGAGCCTATTTAGCTCAACTATTTTCCCTTTGCTCATGTACTTTTTTACTTGCATTCCTAATATACTGAATTCTATTTCCGCTCTGCTCTTGCTCTGTATTCTCTGCTTCTCACTTTATCATAATCCTGCTGATCTTTGTCAACAAGATGGTAAAATGTCCTGCCACGATATGGTTACTTTTGTTTAGTTTGGGTAGTTGGGTAGCATGATTGCTATCCTCTCTGTGTTGGATTACTGAGAGGGGGTGTGAATCAGTAATAACGTAATTATAATCCTTTTTCTTCAAATGTTA
>CBVK0100034080.1:0-17170 GCA_900067695.1 Picea abies | reverse complement strand
TCCTTAAAACAATATAGGCAGCATAACATTACATGAAATTCCTTAAGAAAATGAGGTGCATTCATGGCTTTTTATAGCATTACTTTGGGCTTTTGTGTAACTGCTTTGTAGTGTGAAAAGAGACCATTTAGGGCATTATTATGTCTTTGACCAACCCACCATTCGGATTCAGCTCAGATTTGAGGGTCAAATCGGCTTGGGAGATGATCCATAAGTGGTTGGGAGGCCGACCACTTCAATAAATGCGCCGTTTAGCAGGTGCGCGGCTTTTTGCGCCAACAACCGCGCATCGTGCGCGTATGCGTGCATGTGCACGTGCACCCAAATTCTGTAAAGCGCTCTTCAATTTTTCACTACTTTGTATATTTTTTTTCCCTTTTTGAATGCTGTGAGATTAATTCAAGTCCATGAATGACTTCATCACTGTTTGACGATGCTGAGTTCTTGTAACCACGTGATGACGAAATTTCAGTGATAATAGATGCCCCCTGATGGATGAGGTTAGGAACATACGTATAGCCGAAATCCATCAATGTTTCTTCTACTGAGAATGTTGTTGTAAGATAGAGCAATAGTGGGATCATTCAGAGAAATCCTTTGGAGGAGAAAGGAACCGGTGGGACCCACCCTTCCATAAGGTGCGTAAAATATACAACTGTGTACAAACGAGGCGGGCATGCCCCATGCTCGTGTTATGTAACCCTGAAAAAAGATGACTAAAGTGTTGGTGTAGACAACTGCAGCGCCCTCGGGGGTGGTGATGATAAAGGCAGAAGACAGTTCTGCAAAGGAACATACTCTGAATAATAGGCAATGATCGTGGAAATAAGTATCGGCGATGATGCGGGCATTGATGTCCCTACCAAGTTCAGAGGTCTTCAGCAAATGATAGAAATAACTGCAATAGTTGCAAAGTAAGACCCACCATAACATGAGAAAGTGTTGACGTCGAATGTTATGGGGGCCAACGACAACAGGGAGCAATGGTGTTTCCCCCTGTGCCGTCCGAGATCTCTCATTAAATGGAGAATGAGAATCAAGATATTGTCGCCCTTCTGGAAAAATTGTGTTGATGTCGACAAAAGGGGAACGCGACTCCTAGAAGCAAAGGACTTTGTGGAATCTACTGAGGTGAGAGAGTGGCAGAGGTACATGGACGAAGTCAAAAAGTGGGAAGACTCAAGACTGCCCTAGGTTGGAGGATGTATGAGATAAAAAGTGGCTGCAATCGTGTGACGAGGTCGAGTGTTAAGGGGACGACAAGACCGGGGATGAGTTGTGCCAGAGGCGAGACAAAGTGAACAACGATAGAGGGTAGAGGTAAGTGACCTGTGGGGTACTCTGAATATGTGGACGATGCCGGCCAGGGTAGATGATGAGTGAGGCTCCAACCAAGAGTGACATGGGTTGCGTTTGGCCAAAAGGAGGGAAGCAGGTCACCAACAGTGACAACAAAAAAGGATAATGAAATGACTGAAAATAAAGGTTTTGGTACAATAAATAACGAATAATTTGGGGGAAAAAATGTACAAATACAGAAACGGGTGCCCCATTGTGAAATGAGTGCCCCAGGGAGGGAAAAATTTTCTTGGAAAACTGATGAAGGGTTGGGGCCCCATTGGTGAGTTTCTGTATGAGGTAGGTGAAATGAGGATAGGTTCGCAGATGGGCAAACTGATTGTGGATGAAATGGAGGGTTCATGATACTATGGAGGTGCAGGTAAAAAATAGAACCGTAAAGAGATAATCTGGGAGTCCATGTGGGAAATCTAGCAAAATGAGGAGAAGGAGTATGTGGCTAATTCATGACATGATGAAAGACTATTGGGACTCCCATCCCTAAAGGGTAATGAAGAACAACATGAGTGTCAAAAGTGCCAAAAGGTGCTATGAATGGGACAACTCATGTGGGTAAGAATGCTACCGGGTAACAATACCGAATATGAAAATGGAGGCGTGGGTACTGCAGAGCCGGGAATGAGGATCCTAAAGGCCAATATCAGAGGGTGTGACTGGAAATGTAAATGCAATACAGTGGGAGAGACTACATGCCAGTGATGAGTATATACCTGAAGGGATGATGTTGATGAATGATGAGCAAGTACCTGCACACATAACAACCAAATACCCAAAGTGAACAATATCTGAAGAGAATCAAAGATATGAGCATGTATTTGATAAATGTGACTATGCGTGTGCGTACCTGACCATGATATGAAAAAAGGCGCCCCAGGGGCTTAGGATAAAAAGCAACCCTGGGACTGCTATGATGTAGGTGACGGGATGCTGATCCTGTGGCTGAATACGATTTGAAAAATGGACACATTGGGCTCCCGGAATGGTGAGTGGAAGTTTGGCAAAAGGCCTATATATAGCTGTAGGGCCCACATTGCCACCTTATTTGTACCTGCTGCAATAGTGAGTGGACGAGCAGGTTTCAGAGGAGATTTGGAGATTTGGGGAGGACGAGGCATCCGATCGACGTTTTGCGAGTATCAGGTTAATGGTCTTATCATCTTGCATAGAAATAGGTTTTCAATTTTTGGGCAGGGGCTGTACGGAGGGCCGTACAGAGGGTTTTAGGGGGTCTGGGCCCCACATGCATGAGCGATCGGGTGATAGGCACGCATACGTGCACGCCTATCCACCAGATAAGCATGCATGGGTGCGCGATGGGGAAGATTTAAGGCGTGCCCGAAGGGCGCGCCTGTGAGTTGGACAGGCGCGCATCAGTGCGCGCCTGTGGGTTTGACAGGCGTGCATCTGTGCGCGTTTGTATGGTGAACAGGTGCGCGTAAGGGTGCGCCTGTGAAGCAAACAGGTGCGCATTGATGCGCACCTGTTCAGTGTACAGGCACACATAACTGCGCGCCTGTGTAATGAACAGGCGTGCATATATGCGCGCTTGTGTAATGAACAGGTGCGCATGTGTGCGCGCCTGTGGGAACAAAAACCATGCCTAGGAGGCAAGGTTTAAAGGGAAAAAAAAACAAGTCTTTTTGATGCTGTTGATGATTGCTTGAGTTGATATAGGACTCTGTGTTGTCTGCAGGTGGACAGTAGTGATGATGCCAGTGCGGTGGCGAGAGCGAGACTGGGCCCAGTTGCGAGATGTCATGGCCATTGAGGGGCCTGGCGTGCGTGTGACTTTGGCAACCTATGGGTTGATAAAGTTTTTTGAGTGCCTGTTGATACAGGTACATGAGTATTTGTTGTAGTTCCTGATTCGGATGTGGAGTCCGGAGCTGCACTGCTTCCTCGTACGAGGAGAGCAGATCCCCTTCACTGCGATGGAGGATATTTATTTTCTGACTGGGCTCCCCTTTCGGGGAACGCCCCTACCGATGGAGCCAGTGTTTCCCAGAACCATTTCCCTGGCCGATATTAGCCAGAGATACTGCTCAGGTCGGGACGGTGGTGAGTATCAGTGCGATAGACTCCCTGGCCCATCGCTGTATAGCGACGATGATTGTTCGGATATATGGGTCACTTGCGACCCAACGGATTAGTGGTGGCCAGCTGTTGGTGCTAGAGAGAGTGGTGGCCGGCGAGCAGTTCGCTTGGGGGCTGACGCTCCATGCTAGGATGGTGGCACAGTTGGACCACTGTCAATCCACAGATGGAGGAGAGTTTTCATTTGGGTCCATCTTAGTGGCCTGGTTTTTAGAGAGGGTGCCGATGCTACGCCCGAGGGTTCTGCTGGAGATGCCGGGGGCATGAGAGCCACGATTGAGGCGGTGGTCGACAGTTTTGGTTTGCCACAGTGGTGGCGAAGGTGGCCACTTCTTCTCGGCAGAGGCGACACAGATATGGCGGCAGATGCCGCAAGTGATACTTCAGTACCCCTATGCTGGGGTGGACTTCCGGGGTGACCTGGACATGGTGCTACCTCCTGGGGAGGTTTTTGACCATCGAGGTATGTTTAGTATGTTGGTATGTTTTTGATTTATATTGTCGTTTTAAGATATCAGTCCATATGTATATGATATAGATGCTGATACTATATGTTTTTGTTGTTGTTTTGTGTATGTGCAGATGTGGCACCTCGCGGGTGTGAGGTAGAGATGTAGAGAGTGCCGGCTCATCGAGAGCTAGAGAGATTACCGCAGGGAGAGAGGCACCGGTGGGAGGGTGTTGCGGGGCGACTAGCTAAGCCGGAGCGGGCAGTGAGGAGGCGCCGGTACGATGACCCTGGTGTGGGGCCATCACATGCTCCTCCAGCGGTGGCCAGAGTGGATTATGATGACATACACCATTGTCTGGAGACGGTTCTATAGGATGTGACTGAGGGCATGTGGACGCGCATCCAGGACGAGAGTTTTCTGGAGCAGTGTGTAGGAGTACCGCCACCATGGTGGGCCATAGTACGGCGAGCAGTAGTGCTTGCTGCTATGACGAGTGGACGCCTGCCACCGGGGCAGGAGGGTCCTGTGGGTGGTCCTCCACCACCACCTGGGGCAGGTGGTGGTGGGCCACCACCTCCTCCTGAGGGAGGAGCAGGTGGTGGGGCGATAGAGGCCCCATGAGTGGTGTATGATGTACATTTTTGTTTTTTGTTGTATATAGGCTGGTGAGCCCAATTTTTTGTACCGAGGTGCTACATTGGCCTGCGGATACATGTATTTGTGTATGTAAACATTCGGATGGCCTGATGGGCCTTTATATATATATGAGTATACATATTTTGAGATCCTGATGTTGTCTACATGTGTTTTTTGCTGATGATTTTGATGATGTCTATTCTATATATATGTTGTGACAAGATTTGTGAGATGTTTATGTATGTGTAGCTTGATGTGATATATTCCAATCTAACACCATGTTAGCTATTTGATCTATTGTTTGATTCAATTTTCTGGGAATATGTGTAAATGTAATGGAATCAAAATGTCGAGATAAAAGCCTAACCTGCAAGTATTTGCGAAAGAGGCATCGATCGCGTACATGGTAAACATTGTTGAGCTGGAGAACGACTAGTTGAGAGTCGAGGAAGATGCTAAGGTGACGAATATGATGATGCTGGGCGTCAGCCAGGAGGCCAATGACCACAGTGTATTCGGCTTGGTTGTTGGTTGCTGGTCCCAAACATATGCTGCTTGAATGTAGCATTTCATGTGAGGGGGTGTAGAGAGCCCAAGCAGCCGAAGCAAGATTTTGCGTCCAACGGCTGGCGCCGTCGGCATAACATATGTGGTAGGTTGGTGGAGGAAGCATCTGTCAATAACACAAAGGATAGTTTAGACGAGAGGGGAGGAGAAAAAGATTAAAAACACTAGAAAAGAAATAACCTAAAGTAGAATGACTACTTTTAAGCATAAAATTTCTTGAGATACAACCCGTTGACGGGTTCTTTGAGAGAGAGGCCTTCGGGAGAGGCTAGGATATATGCGCCTTTGGTGAGGCAATGTTGGATAATGTAAGGGCCATGCCAAAGTGATTCGAACTTGCTGTGGCCAAAGGTATCATGGGCGATATCATAAGCCAGGATGAGGTCGCCTTCACGAAATGATCGAAGGTTGACATGGCGATCAAAGGTAGCCTTGGATCATTTTTTAACTGCCTCGTTGTTCTGTAAGGAAGATCGACGATCTTCATCCAGAGACTCCAAGTTCAGCAAGTGCTGCTCCATTGGAGCAGTGTCAGGTAATAGCTCAATTGCGGTGCGTAAGGTGGGAATTTCGCACTCGATGGGAAGAGTTGCCTCGACCCCATGGACTAAATGGAATGGTGTGAAACCAGTAGCGGTTTTTACCGCCATTCGATAAGCCCATAGCGCGGAAAATAACATGTGATGCCAATTGGTTTTATGTTTATTAACCATGCACTGTAACATGGTCTTGAGGACTTTGTGAACTGCCTCGACCTGTCTGTTTGACTGAGGGTAATATGGTGAGGAAAACTCGTGAGAGAAGCCTAACTGAGATGAGAGTTCGACGAAGATATCATTCTCAAAGTGTTTCCCATGGTCGGAAACGAGTTGGAGTGGTACTCCAAAATGGGATATGATGTGGTTAAAGAAAAAGGATGCTGCAGTGTCAACGGTGTTGTTGAAAGTGGGCATCGCTTCGGCCCATTTGGTGAAGTAATAAACGACGAAAACGATGTATTTGTGACCATTGCTGGAGGGGGGATTACAAGTCATAAAGTCGATGCCTCATTTACAAAAAGGTCCGGTAGTAATGACAGGGTGGAGAAGAGCGGGGGGAGCTCAGGCTTTGTTGGAATAGAGCTGACATTGCTCACATCGTTTTATGGCATGAATGCAATCATGAAACAGGGTAGGCTAAAAGTAACTGGCTAGGATAATATTTTGAGTGGTGGATATACCCAAAATATGGATCCCACATGCACCACTGTGGCAGTCGTTTAGGACTCTGTCGGCCTCGTCAATAGTCAGGCAACGACGAAGAATGGTGTCAACGCCTCGTCGGTATAGGATGTCTCCGATGAGGAGATAGCAGGGGGCCTGATGGCGAATACGATGTCGATCATCTCATGAAAGGTGGTTACCGAACTTTTGAGTTCGTAGGTAGACGAGGAGGTCGCCATACCACGGATCATCCAACGTAATGTAAAAGAGATGTTCGTCGGGAAAGTCGGTATTGACGGGGGTGCTAGAGGGGAGGATCGTGACAAGTTCGGCGAGAACAAGGGCCTTCTTACTCTTAGGTGTTGAGAACTCGAGGTCGTACTCCTGAAGGATAACAATCCATCGAGCGAATTTTCTGTTAACTTGGCGACGGCTGAGCAAGTACTGCATAGGGTTGGAATCTGTGACGACCTTGGTGGTGCGAAGCAAAATGTAATGGCGTAGTTTCTGGACTGCAAGGACAACTGCAAGAGCAAGTTTCTCTTCGTGTTTATACTTCAAGGGTGGTCCTAAGAGGTTCTTACTAACGTAGTAAATGACGTGTTCATGATTTTCATCTCCGAGCTGGACGAGGACGCCAGCTACTGATATAGCTGATGCTGATACGTAGAGGATGTAGTCGCGATTATAGTCAGGTGCACTAATTAAAGGTGCATTTGAAAGTGCTGTTTTAAGATCATCAAATGACTGTTGGGCATAGTCATCCCAGTGAAAAGGGATGTCGTGACGTAGTAAGCGGAGGAAACCATGTGCGCGTATGGCGTAATCAGGAACAAAGTGTCGAATAAAGTTAGCTTTGCCCTGTAGACTCTGAAGTTGTCGTAAATTTTGGGGAGGTGGAATTTCGGTGATAGCTTTGACTTTGAGGGGGTCCACGGTAATACCGCTTTGGGAAACAATAAAACCGAGGAGGCGCCTTGTGGTGACGCAGAACACACACTTGAGAGGATTCAAGCGGATGTTGTACTGGCAACACCATTGAAAGATGATTCGTAAATTATTGAGATGCTGGGTGTGTTTCTTGGATCGAGCTGTGAGGTCGTCCAAGTAGGCGAGGATGATTTCAGCCAGATCATGAAAGATGTATGTCATCGCCTATTGGAAAGTTGCACCGGCGTTTTTTAAGCCGAAAGGCATGACACGATATGAAAAAGTACCCCACGGGGTAATGAATGCGGTTTTATACTGATCAGCTGGGTGGATTTGAATTTGGTTATAGCCAGAGAATTCGTCCATAAAGGAGAGAGCCTCGTGGCCAGCACAGTCGTCGATAATTTGATCGATGAAAGGCATTGGAAAGTTGTCTTTGGGACATGCCTTATTGAGATCGTGAAAGTTCTGCCAACGTGGATAGTGCCCTATTTTTTGTCGACGGGTACAGGGTTGGAAACCCATGAAGTGTAAGCGATGGGGTAAATAAACCCGATCGTACGTAATTTGTCAATTTCGGCTTTGATAACTGCGACTTTGGATGGGTGTAGCGGTCGCTGTTTCTGGCGAACTGGTGTGATGTCAGGCCAGGTGTTGATGTGATGTTCGACAATAGAGGGATCGAGGCCAGGCATTTCCATGTATGACCAGGTGAAAGTATCCCTATATTCCTAGAAGAGGGCTTTATATGCGGTGATTTCTTGAGGAGTGCAAGTGGCTCCAATGATGATTTCTTCGACGATGCCATTTTTAATGGAAATGTCGATTTTGATGGTGGGGGAAATGTTGGCCATATTACCCTCTTCAAAAGCATCGGGGGTAGGAATGGGATTATTGAACCAATCTATAGGCCCAGACGGGATAAAATATTTGGTTTCGACCGCGTAAATGGGGTTTTGGTTAGGAGGCATGAGGGCTTCCTGTGGAAAGAAGAGTGCACGGTGATGTAGTGCGTCCCAAGGAGAGTCTGGGCAGTGTAGCTCTTCCATTATTTCCTCGTCGCATTGGAAACAACAGGAATATAAAGGATCGTGAGGAGTGATCTCGGTGTGGTTTCCCCCTGATGGAGAAGCAGAGGGATCAATGCTAGGAGATGGTGAGGGTTCACTTGACATAAACCATATATTGAAGTACTGAGGGGTACCCGTGGTGGTTGGGTGGAGAGTGTCTGTAGGGGAATGAGCAAGAGAATTGGGTGGGTTGCGGGGTAAATCCTCAGAAACGTCATTTAAGAACCATGGAGGCGTTGGGAGTGCCTCGGGCTCAGGAGAAATGACATGAAGATCCTCAAGTGATGAGGTAATGTCAAGTATCGCCTCTGCGGGTTGGTGAAGCAGGGCAAATTGATGTTGCCTGTATTCAAGGATCATAGGACACTGGTATGTAAAATGAGTCAATGAATCACAAAAAGAGCAAGGGCATCGCATACGTTCATTGACTGAAGTGGTGACATAGTGAATGTCAGTGATATTTGAAGAGGACGTAGCAGGGCGTGGGTTGTTCTGGAAGTTCTGGCATACAATCGCTAATGTCTGCCGAAAGCGTGGCAATGCTAGGCAATGATGGGTGTAATGGCCATACTCTGAACATATAGCACAAGCATATTTGGTCCTCAACCCTTTACTACTGAAAGGGTTGGTGGTAGTAGTGGGACTAGCAGTAGTGATGGGTGTTGTGGGAGTTTGATTGGGGGGAATCAAATTCCGTAATTCAGGTAGTGATGGACAGTTGTTGGTTTGGTGGCCCTCTTTTTCACATAGTGCGCAAGGTGGTGGGATGCGTGGAGGAAGTGGAGCGGTGGGCTCCTTCTTCTTCCTCCTGCCCCCAGCTGTAGCAGGGGGGTTAGTGAGTATGGGGGTAGTGGGGGTAAGGACAGGAATCGTCATGGGGATTCCTTCCTGTGGGGGAAGGGATGGTCGAGGGACCATCTCTGGTGGGTGTAAGTACCAAACTGGGATTGCTAACACCATATTGGGTAGTGTGAGCATGGCGGCTACCTAAAAAGCTTCGATACCTGGTGGAGGTTAAAGAAGGGAATTTGGGTGAGGGGTTGGGGAATTGTCTCCCAAATGGGACTATGCCCCTAAGGAGATGTGGATTCCTAGACTGTTGGGGTCAAAAAGTGTGCAGGAGGCTCCGATGGGAGTGATTCTGCGACTATTGGGACGTCAGGATTGACTAAAGCCTCCTGAGGAAGACGAGTGTCCTCTGTGTGAGTTCCGTTAGATGATATGACACATACTTGATTAGCAAGATGAAGGAGTGGTGGTGCTTCGTGGTACGTCCCTAGCAAGGATGGATATTTGAAAATCCCAGGAGCCATCTCGATGAGTGGATATGCATCTTGGTTGGTGTGGATGAGAGGAAGAATGTTATCGAGGTTGGCAGATGGGTTGGGCTCATAATGTGAGACTTGATCGATGGTCACAATCTTCCCATTGTGGGGGAACATCATTGTCCGAAAGACGGAAGATGCCACTGCCTTCATAGTGTACATGTAGCTATGACTGAATAGGATATTATAGTCGAGCAGGGCGTCGATAACTTCGATGTTGATGAGAATAGTCTTGCCCCCGAGTTCAACGGGGACATTTTGAAAGAGCCCTTCAGGAGAAGATGGTCGTCCATCATAAGCTCGTAATGTGATTTCAGAGGGTATGAGTTCTGGGGAACCAAGTTTTTGCCATACTGTTTTGGACATAATGCACGTAGATGCACCTTCGTCGATGATACATCGGTGAACTGTGATGTTCTGTATTTTTACGGGTATTCGAAAAGTGATCAAGGCGGGAAGACGAGGTTCTCCGCTGTCAAGATCAAAGGTGATGAGTCAAGTA
This sequence comes from Picea abies, assembly GCA_900067695.1. Taxonomy (NCBI): domain Eukaryota; kingdom Viridiplantae; phylum Streptophyta; class Pinopsida; order Pinales; family Pinaceae; genus Picea; species Picea abies. The sequence continues at coordinate 7,033 of CBVK0100034080.1, read as the reverse complement.
TCGACAGGGTCGATTGCCCCCAAGGCGGAAAGTAGTGATTTCCGCTGTGTAGGGAAAGTCTGGAGGACTTCCAAGACTGACATGGTAGCTGGGGATTGCGCTAAGTCATCTACCAAGCTATAGTTATGAGCTGCCCTAGCCTGTGGGTTGTGGACATTCCTGCGCAAGGGGATGCGAGGGATGCATAGTGGTGGTTCAATGGAAGGGCAAGGGATCACCAACAGGGGTTCCACCGGTGTAGGGTTTGTCTATGGAGAGATGGGAGTAGACTCAATGGGGGCATGATACTGATGATTACGCATTTTCAGAAATATTTCTTCCTCACTGGTGAGGAGAATTGTGTTGTGGTATTGGCCCACCTAAGGTGGGGGGTGTTGTGTATCCTGTTGGGTGTTTATCACACCTTGATGTGGAATAGGATTTTGCAGCACGGCGGGAGGGGGTTGTTGCACGTATTGTTGTGGTGCCTGCTGAGGGGTAGTTTGTGCAGGAGGATGGGGAAGAGCATCTGAGTCTTTCAACCATTTGAAATCAACGATCTGGGGGCAATGATGAGTGTAATGGACGAAATCACCACAAAGGGCACAAGGGAAGATGGTTTTAACATTATTTCTCCCTTAGCGTTTGTTATTATTTCCCCCTAGGGGGTTTTGGATCCCTTGGTTCTGGTTTCCCCCAGTGGGTTGGTGCTGTGGGGGTTGATTCTTGCCTTGACTTGGATTATTGTTATTCCTGTTCCGTCCTTTCTTCTTGGCATTTTTCAATGGATGAGTTGGATTGGCTGTATTCAACTGTTCAAAACTTTGGTATTGTTGAGCAACGGAAGGTTGAATGAAATTTACCCCCGCATGTGGATGTGGGGGAGCCATGGGTTGTGGAGGACCTGGAAATGGGAAGTATGGATTTTGTGGTGGAACTGATCCATAAGGTACATAGGAAGGCGTAGTGCTTTCACTAGTACTATAAGCTGATGTTGAGGGAGTACCACTGTTTGTGGGAATAGGTGGATGTATGGGAGGTGCCGGTGGTGGTCCACTGATGGGTGGAGGTATAGCAACAGGGTATGACCGTTGATAAGGGGGTGGGGGGTAATAAGAAGTGCCCCCATATGCTGGTGGGTATTGAGGTGTTCCATACATCGGTGGTGGTTGGGGTTGTGACCATGGTGTGTGGTGGCACCTATTAGTCCGTTTGCTGAGTGAGACATCCCAGGTTTGTCTTGGCCAAATGGCACAGGTTTTGGAAGATCAAGAAGTATTGTGTATAAGTACCTTGACTGTGCATAGATGAGGTCATACTGTTGGGCCTTACTGATGGCTTCCTCTTCGGATTGAGGGAAGGTGGAAGCTACATCCTTTCCAAGGAGAGAGACAAGTGATCTAAGAAACCATTCAAGACACTGTTGCTTGGTGGTTTCTGCTTTGCACAAACTACGTCACCTATGCCACTCATGAATGTGGTCAGCGATGTGTGTGGCTGAGGTTTGTTTGAATTTAGACAGTAGTTCTAGACCATTGTCGTGGCAGATGGGTAATTGGAAGAAAGTCAAGAATGCTTTGGCCAATGACTCAAAGGTTGCATGGGACCCTGATTTTTCTTCGACATACCATTTGGCTGATGGGCCAGTGAGTGTGCGTTGAAATAATCGCAGTCCGATGGAATCATCCATAATGCTATTGGAAGAACACCATAGATGGAAGGTCATGACATGGTTGGTGGGGTCATCCCCTGCCTTTCCTTCAAACTTTGGTATGTCTGAAGGAAGTTTTGTTGGCATTGCAGGCCATGTGGCGTCATGCAATATATGATCATTGGTGAGTTTGGTGAGATCCGGTATGTTGAGAGAGGCCAAATATGGCATCTGTAGTGGGGGGGGAGGGTTAGCTCCAGCCATAGTGTGTTGTGAACCTGACCCTTGATGGGGACTAGGTGGGTTGGTGCTCCCTCCTTGAGAGGAAGTGGGTCCCCCGCTTCCGTGCAAAGGAGAACGAGTGAACAGATGACCTTGGGAAGTTGACCCAAGTAATGTAGAACCAAGCAAAGCTGATCCTAAGATAGGAGCACTCACAAGAGTGTGTGAAGGAGGTGCCGATGAGTGGGCACGACCAGATACTCCCCCTAAGATAGGAGGGATATTGAGCAAGCATCATGAACGATGGGGGTTCTGTGGTTCCCCTATGATGTCAGATTTGGTTGTGTGAATATGTGCAAAAAGTGGTGAGAGAAATACAGAAACAAGAGCCTTTGCGTTGAATGTTTACACAATATATATATCCAAATCAAACTGTAATCAGATGTGAATCATACATAAAATGAGAAAGAAACACGTATATGTGGGTAAGTGGGTTTTGTCCGCGTGGGGGAACCAAAAGAAAGCAAATGCTCGTGTCCTAGAAGACGTAATGTCCTTCCTCTCAAATAGCACTGGACCTTCCAATAGTACTCAACAATGGGGTCTGAAGTCACCGGAAGAGAAACTAGTGAAGGATGAAGTAATTGGTTATAATGAGGGGTAAAGGGGGCATATCCCAAAAGAGATGGCGATATTTATCAGTAGCCACACAAAATCCAATCAAGGTGCAATTGCAACCCACAATTGCCACCTGGGTAGATGTCCTATATTTGGTCACTAGGTACCTCGGTCAAAGTGCGACATTTAGATTTTCGGCCTAAGAAATGGGTCACGGGTTGGATCCCATCCAAGAGGTGGGTGCCTCAAGGGGCGATGCACAGAACAACCGGACCTCGGCCTTCAACCCTTCACGGGTATCTCCCTGCCTTATGGTGATTGGAACACTTGACTTTGAGGATTTTCAGTTCCCTATTTGACAACTTCTATGTTTCGACAATGTGAGAACCAGATAACGGGGAGTTTTTTGGATGCCTATCCCCGCAATCCTACCTAGACTAAAAAATTTCTTTTGGCACCTCCTGTGGAGGAAAACTTAGTGAGTTTTTAGAAATATTTTAGATGCAATTGTTTTGGGAGGTTGGGGGTGAAAACCAACCTCGTTGATTAAGAATGGGAGTGGATAGTCTCGTCAAGAAAAGATGGGGTATTTTCGGAATCCCTTTGGAGGAAACTTACTTTGAACTCCACATTTCGAGAAGAAGCTATGTGAGTGAGAAGTGAATTTTGTGTGTGAGTGAAAGTGTGCCAATTTTTAGTGAATTAGATGTCACCTTGCTGCATGTGGACTTCGCTTGGTCCTTACAAGAGTGTGATTACCTAATTAACTAGATGTCTTTGGTACAACCTTGCGTAATTCAAAATCCATAAGAAGCTAGCATGTGGACATGTGGGTCCGTTACTATCCTTTAACTCCCTATGGTGATGTAATCTAGGAAAGCTTGAAACTATCCTAGATTGAACATGTGGGCATGTATGGGCCCGTTACAAACCTTTAAACTTTCCTAGTGTTTTGATCTAAGAAAGCACAATTCCAAACACTATCCTATATTTGTAGCATGTGGGCATGTATGGGCCCGTTACAACATTAAGATACGTTTGAAAAACTAAGAGGGGTCCCAAGAAGGGCCATTGTCCTCTCCTAAAGGCTTTTAAACTTTGTTAAGAGAGATGAATTTGTTCCCCAATCTTTTTCTGATTCTCAAGGTGATCCGGATTATTTTCGGCACGAAATGAGAGCGGAGATATAATAAAGAAATGCACAGAGATATTGCATATATCCAGTAATATAATAGAAATATATCAGAGATGCCAAAAATGGTTATAACCCACTTTAAAACTATATAATATAGTTATATACCGGGATTTATCCCCTCCATACGCATGCGCACCCCCTATCATGGTCACATGGTACAATAGGGCCAAGTGCTAGCCAAAGGCTAAGCGCTGGCCTGCTAACACCTAGTCACTTAGCGGTTCGCATAGGACCCTCGGGCTAAGTTGTAACCCCCGTGCGTTCGTTGGTGCAGCTCCGGGTCCTGTGGTGTATACATGGGACCACAACCAACCGTCGCGCATCATATGGTAACGACCCCCCATTGTTAACACCTTGCGTATGGTCATATATAACGGCAGCATAACCAAGGGCTGGGGCTAGACCCCAGCCCTTTTCTATGCCGATCCAAACCACAGCCCAATTCAAATAAATTTTTGGTCATATAGTTTACAAGTACTACCATGGGGGCGGGTAGTTAGCCCAGCCCCGCCAGTCCTCTGCCCACCGGGAGGTCGCGGGTTCAACCCCCGGCCATGCCAATAACCAAATTTTATATAACAATACACAACAACCAATTACGGGGTGCCACGTGGCAGCTCGAGACTGGGCCACGTGGCACCTTTACATCCACCTGATGAATGCCACGTGTCAATCGCCTATTGGTCCACGTCATCTGCCACGCGTCGCTGTCGTACGCTCTGTCATCTGCCAGGTCATCCGCCGTACATCTGCTCAGTCAGCCTGCCACGTCAGCTGCTGACGTCACCCGTGCCACATGTCACCCTTCCAGTGGTGACACATGTCACTTCAGGATTGGTCCAACCGTACGCCAAAAAGTCCAAATCTTCCTGACACGTGTCATCACCTGGAGCCACCACGTGTCCTGTACGGACCTGCCACGTGTCGATGTATGGACCTGCCATGTGTCGCTATACGGACCTGCCACGTGTCTTGTACGGACTTGCCACGTCAGCGTCCGTACGGACTGCACAATCAGCATAAAAAAATTTGCCTGTTTGACTTTTCGGACAGAATGCGATATCGTCTCCATACGGACTCCATTTGACAAAGTAAATATACCACCGGAATCAGGAAGACGAGACAGACGCAATGGTGTTGGTTTCGTCGGATTCTGGGCACTTTCATTTTTGAGCATTTTTCAAGCCCTGTCAGGCTTATGGATCCAATTTCGGATCACATTTGCACCTTCTTGCGATTGGATACCTCTGTGCATTTTTTATCCCTTCTCCCTGCAAGCATTCAATCCCAAATTTCCTCTGCAATTTAATATATGTTGATGGAAAAATTACCTTGTGTTTCCACTACATCTGACATGTGAATTTCCTCTGCGACTCATTACATTGTTGGCGAATTCTACGACTGGATTGACTATGAATGGACAACATAGCCAATGTTTTTACTATTTGTATATTTAATGGACAACATAGTGAATGATTTATCACCGTAAATTTCTATTGTTTACATTTTTACCGTTTATGGACAACACAGTGAATGGTTGTACTATTTATACTTTTGAATTCCAGTGAAATCAAATACTTATATTACAATGAAATATTACAAAGATAATCTATACACAATGAACTAAGATAGCGATAACATTGTGGTTGAAAATAAATCAGTTATGGAATACACAACGCTTTTCTTTTGTTGTTCTATTCCAGTGTAAATGCTCAATATGTAAATCACAATGTTCCTCATTACTCCCTTTTTCATTTATGTATCTGCATTTCCTTTATTGTATTTCAGGCTATCGACGATTATATTTAATATTATGCCAGTTTAATTATGATGTTAGTAAATGTCATTACTGAACGTTTTATATTTATTGACAGCCTTTATGGTATGACAGGTTTACTGTTACGATTGCTTGTTGACAACATTTTAATTATGAGTATTTGTGTATTGACAACATTTGTCATTAACGGTTACGATAGCTACATCAACAACAATTTTATTTTGAGTAATTGTGTATTGCCAGCATTGTATTTGAAAGTACGATAGCTAGATTGACAACTTTTTTTATTTGAGTAATTGTGTATTAATAAGGAAACACGATAGTTTTATGGACTGCATTTTCATTGACTATTACGAAAGTTACGTTGGCAGTGTTTTACTGACAATAATAGCTTAAAGTGTTGGCCAACGATTTATCTGTTTATGGAGAAGAACAACTTCACTTAAATATTCTTCTTCAGGAACTTTTACTTCAATTCTTTTTTCACTTAAATGACTTAGTTCATTTACCTGCTTAAGTAAATTGATCCTGGAAGATTAGAAGTCGATTTTCATAAGAATAATATTTATTAATGTTAAAAGATGCAAAAGTTTTAGGGTTTTTGATTTGTATTAAACTTGCTAGGATTATCCTTTGTTGGGAAAAAGTGAAATGGTGGGTTAATATGGTTGTTAGACATAAAGGTGGTAGGTGTAATGGTTGATTATCTTGTGCAAGCTTGATGGACGAGATTTTAGTAGATGTATCAACTAAAACCTTTAATAGCCTTTAGTTAATTGGAAATTTTGTGCCTTGTGCCTTAGGTTGAGATGGAAGGGGTGATTGATCTAGTCAATTCACTACCAGTTTCCTTGTATGAAACAAGAATCCTCCGGTCGTCGTGCCTTCTTTTTAAATCGAGTGTTTCTTCTTGCGTCTTGTCGGTCTATGCCTTCTGTGTGGGTGTTGTTGATTGTGGTAAGTTGTTGTTAGTGCTTGGGTTGTAATGCCTTCATGCATTGGGTTTGCGCACCTTTGAGGTCCTAGTTTTGGTCGTCGAGGCCATCTTGTTGGGATGGGGATGTTTTCCCTTAGCTTGTAGGTGTGGTCATGTTTGTGTCGAGTGGGTAGTCGTTCTCTTTGTTGCTTTACGCATGTTTCGCCCAGTTTCTCTTGTGCTAGTGCAGGGAGTTGTAGTGGTCTGTTGTCTATTTTGTGGGCGTGGTGCTCGCCGTCAGAGATGTTGCTTAGCTGTAATCGTAGTTGTCATCCTGTTTTGAAAAAAAAAATGCACTTTTTGCTTCGCTTGTAGTGGTAACGATGGGGTTGTTACATCCTTTAACCTTGACATAAGTGTGCAAGTTCCAATTATGGATTTTTAGACCCACAAGTCTTCAAAATTATATTCAAACTAATAAAAGTATATAGACTTGATTAGAAATTTTCCAACCCCCCTTTCCTAAAACCAGAGTCAACTTTTATAATCCTTTCTCTTGTCTTATTCCTTTCTCCCCCCTTTTCTTCTAATTGTTACATGGTTATAACCAATTTATTTTTCCAACCAAGTTTTGATTCTTCTTTTCTAGAATCATTGGAGAATAATGAATAAAAT
>CBVK0100034017.1:0-19142 GCA_900067695.1 Picea abies | reverse complement strand
GTTGCATCTCTGATATATTTTTGTTATATTACTGGATATACGCGATATCTCTGTTCATTTCTTTATTATATCTCCGCTCTCATTTCGTGCCGAAAATAATCCGGATCAATTTTCCAAATAAGTTATTCAATGAACTTATAGCACCATCTTCCCTTGTCAACACTTGTACAATTTTCTCCTCTAAGACCAATAACTGGTCCTTCAATTACTACATTGTTGAAGGACTTTCTTCATATTCATCATATTGGCATGGGTTGTCCCACCATTGATTTTTTGTTTTGTTTTCCACTGTAAGAACACTACCCTCATCAAAACTAGTTGGCTCACTAGATGATACCATGTAATATCCAAAAGGTGTGATAGCATCCTGATCAACAACCGCTTCATCAAGGAGACTCTTCTCTCCACAAGGCCTACCAAAGATGGTCTCTAAGTTAACATCAAAGAGACTTGTGTCTACCATACTATCAGCAACATTTTCTTCTTCATCATCCCAAATCACAATGCCATTAATTGGTTCTTCTTTATCCCAAATCGCAGTGTCATTTTGTTGGAATAAAACTATATCAGCCCTATCTTCTTCCTTGTCTACCCAAATCACCTTTTTGGTATTAGGTTTTAAGGTCTCATGAGTGTCCATGCGCTCATTTTCATAAGAAGAAACATATGAAGAGTCAACATTTTCCTCATTTTTAGAAGCATCATAATCTTCAGAAACTAGTACATTTTTCCTTGGAACCTTCACCTTGTTTTCCACTGACACTTGGGGTTCATACCAGTCAGGATGTTTGATGGCACAAAAATCCTTGAATGACATGGCTGTGTAAAATGTCACACCAATATCTTGATACTCCCTCAAACAATCTGCAAACTCCGCATCATATCCTTTATGTCATGTTTGTTTCATGGATGATTTTAAGGATGGAAATTTATTTTGAAATGCAGAAACCTTGGTGAATCTTACTAATCCTTCATATGCCAACTATAAAATGTTTGGCAATAGTTTTATAAAAATATTCAAATTTCTAAGGATTTATATAGTTCGTATAAAATTTTGGCGATGTTTAAGGTAAAATAATTTTATTTTATATAATTTGGGCAAATCGTTTTTAGAATAGTGAATATTGTTTTGGGAAGAACCGTGGAAAATTATCCCATGAGCGAAATTTATCCCCTAAAATCATCCATGGTTTGTTTCCCCCATGCAAGAATATTACGAATATTACTCACATTGTCCTCCATATATGATCTGAACCTTTCCTCTCCACTTCTGCAACTAAAGGTATAAGTGAAATCTATCACTACTTAATTTTAGAGGAAGCACTATGAAATAACTCCTCACTGATTTTCCCCTCAGGTTGGCAGGAAAACCAACTATGATACCATTGTAAAATACCCACTAGAATTTTTATATTTTTTACTTAACTTACTAGTGTATAAATTTCATCAAACACTTTGATGACTAACTACCACTTCATTGTTGTAACTATTTAAGTGCATTTATTCTATTGTTGTAGTATTTTGAATGGTTTCCTCACTTAGGTATTTCGTCAAATAGTTTTCCTATTTTTTTGTTTATATATGTATGTTGATGTAAAGTGTTTAACATATAGTATGAATTTTGTTGAATCACATTTGGCATATGATAAAAGACAGCAGTAATAATAAATGACAAGGACTTAACTAACAACAAGAGAAGGGAACCAAGCCGATCATTTATGTAATCCTTAAAAATCAGAACTGATACAACCATAAACAACTTACAAAATGCCTTGAATTATTGGCTAGAAGATAGAGTTGGTGTTGGGACTATAGCTACAATTGTAACCCTCACTAAACTACTGCAAAATGGGTCCTTTCCACCCAAAACTCAGATACCATAAAATACTTAGCCTCCATGTTGATAAATCGACCCTTCTACTACAATATCCATCCTAGCATATGTGCCTCAAACATATACCAATGCCTCAACAATATACCAAAGGAAACACCATCAACATGTAACCAAGATCTACCGCAAACCATGTGCCTCAAGCATGTGCCAACATCCATAAACCATGTACAAAGAGATACCATAAAACATGTGCCATATCACTCATATACCATAAAACAACCATATTCCAAGTATCCAATATGTGCATCAACTAAAACTAGTCACAACAACTCACAACCATCACCATGATGTGCATAAAAAAAAACTAAATCTAATCTCATAGATCATATACCAATAACACCAAGAAATGCCTCTAACAATGCACCACAAGATATACCAATAGAACCTAGATGTGCACCATCAATGTGCCTCAATATATCTACCTCAAATCATACTCTATAGCAGATACCATGCATCCAAGAGGGCATATACCAAATCTCACAAAGTCATGCCTCAAGCATTCTCCACAACACCACTAAGATACAATCTCAAAACATAATCATGAACATACCTTTAAATATATAGTAACCCCATTGTCTATGATCTCTGACAAACATACCTACAGTCTCTCCTTAGATCCTACAACCTGGAACAAGCATCTTATTTTTTCCCTTTTTACAGATTTGTGACTTGCTCACTTATGACTCATGGATATCTACGATTTTCACCTCTATGACCTGCATACATCCGCACTCTGATCCATTGTAACCCATGGATGACCTATTCACACTCTTCTCATTGAAAAATCACATACATCCACATTTTCTTCCATTGTGACTCACATACATCCGCACCCTAATGAACTGTGACCCGCAGATACCTCAAAAAACCTAGTTTAGTCACATTCTTTGTAGCTCTAAAATTTTTCCCTCCTTCAGACCTTCGCTACCTCAGACCCGTCACTTCATATTTGTACTATATCACTTCACACAGATATATATTCAATAGAAATTGTGTATGTGTCTAACAAATGAGAGTCTCTTGGTGTCTTATTTATATTTTCCAAGTGACTTCATTTAGGGGCTAACATGTAACTATTTTACCCATTTTCCTTATTTTAGGTCTAATCCACAATTTATTGTTGTAACCACTTTACTTTTGATTAATTATGTGTTACAACCAATTTACCATTAATTAATTAATTGCAACTTGTTGTTGACCTTTCCCCCTTATTTTATGGTCAATTCATACTTACTTGTTGTAACTACTTTACCCTTATTAATTTCTTGTTACAACCAAATTAACCTCAACCAATAACTCACTAATGTCTTGTGCAACCATCTAGAAGCTTATTGTAGACTTCTTCAACCTTTGAAATCAACTACTCTTGTTGACATCAATGAAAACTAGCTCACCAACCAACTCAACAACAATATTGTGACAACTAACTCATCAACTAAATCAAACAACAATATTGTGACAACTAACTCACCAACTAACTCAACAACAATATTGACCACATCTATTGGGCTTCCGGAATTCTCCAAGATTTGACATCAATGACAATCAATTATCCAACACACACAATGGAAAATCAATCAACACAAAGAAATCAACAAGGATTGGATCCATCCAGTCTTCAGGAAATGACCAAGTCATGATTTTAGTTAGATAAGAACATAAAAAATGAAGGGTTTATGTTGCTTGAAAACCCACAATGAGTAACAATATTTCCAGTTTTGAGAAACCTATTACTAAGAAACTAGATCATGGTTCCACGACTATCTCAATCCATTATGTTCTTTGTGAACCCTAGATCAAAGAACCATTAGCTCTGATACCATGTTGGAACATGGATTAAACACAGAGGAGAATGGATCGGAGAGGCAACAATGGTGTTGAAAGAGATCGTAGCACTAAAGCACAAGTCACTCAACGAGAGAGAGCATATCTCTTGAGATGATCTGATGGTATGATATGATGATAGACCAATCATAAGGATCATCTATAAATGGTTTTTTTTCATGGACCAAAACCAACAAACTCGGGTGAAGGTGGTTGCACATGTCCATAAAACATGGATCGAGGATCCTTAAGTGGACATGGTCAACCACCAATTTAGTTGACCATTGACCCAAAGATTTGGTCAACCCACTCAACCAACAAGGTGAGGTTTAAAATGGAACATGTTCCAACATGAAACTTGTGCAATAATTATCATCCACAAAACCATAAATGTTGAGAAATAAGACTAACCAATCAACTTTGGCTAATTCAAACATCAAGAGATGAGGCATCGGAAATTTCATCAACAAGGTGAAAAGGAAAGAAAAAATGGATAAGAAAAAATTCAAATGTAAACAATATAGGAATCTTACGTTTAAAGAGTGGAATTGATGGTTTCTACATCCCAAAAAGAGTCCAAAATCCTTATAATTTAAAGTGGTTGGCAACAAAATCTTCTCACTAGTGGCCAACATTAATGAGAGGGATTTTTGGAAGCAAATAATGAGTCAATTTTTTGTTCAAATATGCCTTTATGATTTATTTATGGTATCATGTGTTTAAGGTTTCAAAAGCCACAACAATCAAATATGAAGAGACTACATTGAGAAATTTTCTACAATTACCACATGGATCAACTAGGAACAAAATTGATTTATAGTATCATTGCTTGAAGGTCAAAAATGACATAGTAGTCCAATATGTATTGGGAGATTTTATTTAATTAGGATCAATTGTTAATTTTAAATAAGAATATAAAACCCTTCAATCTTGAAGACCACCCAAATTACACTTTGTGTCCATTGTGAAGACCTCCTTTTGTTGGATTGATCACTTGGGAAATAGATAACTATGATGGAATGTTTTTTCATTTATTAAATAATATTTTATTTTTTTTCAGAATAGATCTATATATATCCATGATATATGGCATCCCTTTTTACACACACACACACACACACACACACACACACACACACACATATATATATATAAAAGCCTGTTTGACAATGCTTCATGTAGAGTTTGAATTAGAAATAACAAAAGTGTTATGTTCTTTATTGTAGATAACTCTACCATTGATAAGTCTCTATTTTGGCATGTTTTTACTCTGGTTTTCCTTTCTTTTACATCCTTTTTACCATTATTGTTGACCATTTCCTAACCATAGATGATGCAAGTACTCATTTATTCATAGTTTGGTGTTTTATTAAATTTTGAATGTATTAGGAGGTTTTTGTATTCTTTGTATCTAACTTGTAGGTTTGAAGAAATGTTACAGATCATGCAACATTGTTGTAAATCCAAATTATGATTCATAGGTTTCCATTGTTGTGGAACTATGCTACATTTCTATGAATCCATATTTTGATCCATAGGTTTCCATTGATGTGAAACCCCTGCTATAGATCCATTGGTTTCAACCAACTTGTTATGATATTTCATTGTTGCAAAACCTTCGCTACATATCCACACATTACAACAGTAATATTCCTTTTTCCACATGTTCAATCATTGCATAATTGGGACTCCATCTTGTTTATATGGAATCCATAGATATTGAGATGAATGGTTTTAGTGCACGATCTTGTTTTGGAATAGCATTGTCCTACAATATTAAGGATTCAAGGTATTGAAAAACCTACCAAAGCACAAAGGAATATTTCACATTTGTTTGGATCTATTGATGGGATTTTTAATTACCTTTCTAATTTCCCAGAAAGATAGTTAGAAAGACTATTCATTTAATTATCAATCCAAAATTAGTATGGATCTTGTGAATTTTTATGCAAATCATTCAAACATTTTCCTAGTTATGAAATTGTAGCAGAAGCAAATGATCAGATGAAGGATTCAAGATATATTCGACAAAGTCACCAATTCTAAGGACAAAAAACTAGAAAATGATTTAACAATATACACTATCATAGCTAATCCTGTAAGAACTTAGTGTTGTAACCCCCATTTGAGTGACAAACTAAAAGAAGTAACAAGAAGCTAATCTAATTCAACTAGCCTAGAAGCACTTGGTGTTGTGACCCCGATTGAATTTAATTGAAATAACAACTAATCTAATTCATCCATCCTGGAATCACTTGGCGTTGTGACCCTGGTCTAAATGTAATTGAAATGGGAAGAATCTAATCCAATTTATAAATGTAATTCAAATGGTGACTATGCCAAGTAATATATTCCTCCTTTCAATCTTGCAATTAATATTGAAAGAGATATGCATAAAATATCTTGAAATTTTGTTGAGTATTGGAAGTACACAAGATTAAATCATGAAATGAACCAGATAAACAGAATGGAAACTAACTGAAACGTAGTATTTTTAGTGTTGCGGCAAGATGTAAACAATAACCAAAAATACAAGCAATATGGAAATCAATCACAACATGAATGGAATCTATGCTAGAATAAATAGTACAACAGTACTTGACTAAGGAGGGTGGCCTACCTTCCTAGACGAGGCACTCATGGAATCGTTCAATCACACACTAAACTTTATATATGCATTAACATAGAAGAATTGCATAAGAAATTGAACAATAATTTTAATATCAAATGAGAAGAATTCAAATTACAATGAGTAAGCCCCTTTACTCAAATCAATTTCTTATACAATCTGCACCATTGTTTTCTTAGAAAGAAAGAGTTGAGGACAGACATGAGGATCTATGATCCTTAGACTCAGGTTGTTCTTGATCTTGTTTCAAAAATCTGACCAAGATAAGTGAAGTGGTTATTCATGTGACCCAACGTATTTCTTAACTGGCAATGATCTATTGAAGTGGTCTCTTTAGTTGTCCTAGATCCACAGCCTTTGGTTGTGCATTTTTTCTTTTCAAAAACCTATATGCCACCAACTGTTAAAAATAATGGAGCAACTTTCCATCTATAATTTCTCAGATGATGCACTTACCGTTGAATGTGGTAGCCACATCATCATAGATACCACATTTTTCAATATAGGGGATCGTAGTTACTTATGGTGATGGAGCTCCAGTAGTGATGGTAGCGAGTGTTGCAGCAAAGGAACTAACCTATGTTGCAAAAATTGTCTGGCATGTGTTGCAGAAACTAGTGTTGTAGCCACTGAAAATTGTATTGTGGCAATTAGTTTTGCATCAACTGAAAACTATGTTACAATAACTAGAAAATGTGTTGTAGAAATAGCCCAATGAGGTTGACAGTGTCTTAGAAACAGCCTGAGGGGTGTTGCAAAAACGTCCTGGTGTTGCAACAACTATTCTGCAATACCTTTGATATTTTCCTTGGAACAATATCTTAGCACTCTTTCATTAGTAATCATAAAAGGTTAGATTTCCCTTAATTACACTAGAAAAACCACTTAAAATGACATAAGTTGCGAGGACACATACCTAAGGAAAAATATATCGTTATACTCAAAATTAGGCTGGTAGGATGGGGAAAAGTCGCACAAAATGGAAAGGTAAAGGTGTGAAAAGCATGTTGTTTCAAGTGCCCATCATCTTACCCCAAACCAAAAGTGTTGCATGCCCTCATGCAACCAGGTTGATCAGTATTAATCTACATGGGAGGCATTGTAATGAATATTGTTGAGGTTGAATTATGAATGTCCCTTGTCAAATGTTGAATAGTACCCCCCATTTGTTTGCTTACTCATTTCAATTACACTATAAAATTGTGATAATTGAAGGCATCTCTCTGCCTCATCTCCATTGTGGCTTGTTCACATCTTTGCATTCTTCCTTGTAGGGAATATCACATCAAAAATTATATGCATTGGATGCAATCACATATGGCCCCCTCTCATATATTATTCATGAAGGGTGAATGTGTCTAAGAATTAACCCATTCATAGTCTGAGATAAAAAAAGTATTGGGCTCAGGGAATTATTTTCTTATCTAGAAGATACAATTATCATTATGTTGGGAAACATGCAGGGAATTATTCCATTGGGCCTGATTTATCATAAATGATGTAAAGGCCCTCAGATGTATTTCTCCCACAAAAGGATTTGGATTCCATTTTGGGTCAAAATCTAGGAGAAGATTATGTTGATAGAGTTCACACAACAAGTCCTTATATTATTTGTTTCTCTCATAGTATACTTTCAACAAGGTTTCTACCAAGGTTAATGTGTAGGGCATGCATGTTTCCACTGCTCTAAAATAGAACAAGAAGTGTCTCTCATTTAGGAATATTGCATAGACAGGAGAGGGTGCTCTGCAGATGAGGATGGACCCCAAAAGGGAGCTCATCTACACTTTTTATTCCCTAAGAATTTTTATTTGAGATTGTAGCTCAGAGGGACTATCTACATCATTTTTTCATCATTCCCATTTGCATAAATGGATTACCAATTTCTCAACCCATCTCTACCTCGGGTTATAGATGTCTTTTCTGCACTCTTCTGGAGGAATTGTTCATTTTTCATAAGCTTCATCCATGATTTTCCAGTTTTCCAGGTTGTCCGTCATCCAGAAGCATCTTCAATGTATGTTTGAACTCCAACATCCTTCATACAGGGTCCCTTTGTCTAGTTTTCATCATCTATATATTCAGGGGGTATTAACTCCTTTATTTTTTATCCTCTGTCCTTATTCAAGGTCCCCTCAATTTTAGTTTCCTCATTTATCCATTTATGAGGCATTACTTCCTCTATTTGTTATCATTGGTATTTGGTCAATACCTCCTCAATTTGTGTTCTAGTATCCACTCTTTTCGGGAGTACCAATGTTCTTCCAACATTTTATGCCTCTAGGGATAGTTTAGTAGGTCATTCCTCCATTTTATTACAGAAATGTTGGATGAAATCATCCACTTGGGAGAGGAAATCAAGACTTGTTTGGACCCTTTTTAACTTGGCCATTAACCTTTTCATCTTCCTTTGCAGTTTTTGATTCATTATTTTTAAATTAAGATCATGTTTCATAAGGATAGAGTGCAATGGTCTTAATATGTTACCTAAAATGATTTCTTACCTATTGTTCTTGAGAATCCTATTCCTAGAGGGCATAGTGTAATCCTACATGACCTTGAATGTTGCAACATGCTCTTCCTTCTTATCCTTTTTCAGTTATTGTGTTGCAACAAAGTTTTCTCTCTCACCTGATGGTACTTGTTTCATAGCAGGGTTTTCAATTTCTCTTGTTGGTTCTCGTTCTGCAATAGGGTCTTCTTTTTCACCTGCTAGTTCTTGTGTTGTATAAGGGTCTTCTTTTTCACTTACTAGTTCTTTTGTTGCATCAAGGTTTTCTTCCTCACCTTCTCTCTTTTATGTTGCAATAGGGTCCTCTTTTCCACCTGCTAGTTCTTGTGTTACAACAGGGTTTTTGTTCTTCACCTATTGGTTCTTGTGTTACAGCAGGGTCCTATTCTTATATATCTTCCTCCGATATATCCACTCCTCCTATTGTTTCCTGTGTGACAACGATAATTTCCTCCTCTATCCCTTCTTCTAGTGATTCCACTTCTCATGTTGGTTCTTTTGTTGCAGCAGGTGCTTCTTCTGTTTGTTCCCCTCTTCATGTTGGTTCTTGTGTTGCAACATGGTCTTTTTATTTCGACAAGGACTATTTCCTTTTCTTCTTTGGAAATTTTATCTCTAGAAGTGTTCTAGATTTTCTCTTCTCCGTGGGTCATTCCTAGTGTATCTCTGCCTCCCCTATAGGTTTTCCTGGGCCTATTTTTTTAGCCTCAAGTGTTACATTCATTACTCTTTCAGTTTCTACAACTAGTGGGGAAAGACTTACAATGTCCCCCCATGCACAACATTCTCATTCTAGTGCATGTATTACAATGATATTAATGATACCATGGTGAGAGAGACAATATCGTGGTCACTTGGCCCTCCGAACACTATGATCCTTTTGTTGTAGGAATTTATAAAGGAATAAGGGGGCATTGACTAACCTTTGGCGTCGAAGGTGGTTTGGAAGATTTAAGTGATACCAGAAGATGACTCCATAGAATCCTTCGTAGGTGAACTGTTTTTATATGTGATATGAAACCTTTGGCCAACACGGATATAAGGAGTTTCTTTCAAGCCCATTCCATTTCCTCGCCAATTCTTCCCTTGCTTCCAAGAATTTTTCCTTCACAATAGGTAATGCAAATTTTCAGGAAAACCATCATTATCCCTCATGTCACAGTCCTATTACCATGGATATTACTCATTTATTCACTATTGTTGGTAATCTTGATACTTGAGCCTTGTTCTCCTATAGAGTGAGTGAAAAATCCAAAGCAACTTCCTCATCGAACCCTTGTTGTAATTTCCTCGTCCCTCAAACCTTTGTCGGGTAACACTACCTAAACAACTGTATCTTTATTTTTTTTCTTTGATACCATTTTGTAACATCCATGGCCCTCAAACCTCTGTCAGGTAACACTACCTAAACAACTGTATCTTTATTTTTCTGCTCTGATACCAATTTGTGACATTCTCGACCTTAAACCAACAAGCTAGGCCATGCCACCGAATACCTTTAATGCTCTGATACCATATATATTTATATACATATCTATCTAATGCAATTTAAACAGTTATAGCATTCTGTCTATACACCTATTCATGCAAAAACAACATTAAAACATACATTCAATATATACAGATAATTCTAATAACGTTATAACTTGATTTCAAGATACACGTCATACAGAGAACAAAGATTTGGTACTTATCTTTTAATAGATGACCACCAACTGTGTGCAGACCTTCCACGAACCTCCCAACCTTAGACCATGTTTCTCATCACACTCAGTAGTGGGTTACCCCTGAGCTGGGAATAAACTCCATCGGGAAAGGGATTCCTAGGCTTGGAAAGAACAACAAAAAAGTCTCATAATTCAACAGGAAGGATTTTCTCCTAGGATCCACTTACGCCCACAACCCACAGACCCTCATTCCCCACATGCTTGTCCCACCCCAAGAGTGTACAAATTCACTATCACAAGTCCATCGGTTGTCCACCTCCCTTCTAAGGCTCCAGCAATAGGTTGGACAGGAATTCTTAGAGTATTGTAGCTTCTATGAGACTCCCTCTAAGAGAAATCACTTCCTCAACACACTCTCTCACCTGGAGAGAGTTTCTCACAAGCCTGACAACTTGCCTCTTCTATCCAGTGGATAACCACCACAGCTAAATTGGGAATGGGCTCTAGTAATGAAAGAAATCCATACCAGTCCATAGAAAACGTGGGTCGCAACAGAAAAGGAGAAGGCATGATATGGCTCAGACACTACATAGTCATGTTGTGCTTCACAAGAAAAACGGTTATCTTCATAACACGGTTGTGCAGTTTTCAGAAGTTGTAGAGATCAACGATGGAGGAAATGGTAGGCTATGTCAAGGTTCTCTCTTTTTTTCTGTGTGTGCATCAGTGGGGAGTATGGAAGACTTGTAGAGTGGAAATGATCACGAGAATGGTGAGGGAACCCCCAACAAGATGACTTTCCCACCTAAAAATTGCATGCGCCCAGGTTGACAGATGTCTTTCTGAAGCTGCATGAGCTCCACTTAACACTCGTTCCCTTTCCCTGGGAACTTAGGACAACATACATTATCAAACCTTGTCCTCTAGGAAATAATAATATAATATTATTCCTTTAGAGGTAAACCCTCTAGCTTAGCCCCTATTCCTAGACACTTAGCCCCTTTCCTTTCCCTACCTAGTGGAGCTTAGTCCCCCATAACTCTTTCTTTGTGGTTGGTCTACACATAGTGATGTAATTTTATTAATGATGTGTGTATTTACATATACAAAATTAGGCTCATTGGCCTTAGCTTCTAGGCTCTATGTCCTAATAAACACATAAGTCTTCCAACATATAAACACTTGGCTCACCAGCCTATAAATATAATTACAATTCAGTAGGGGCTCGGCCTTGGGGTGTTACACTTGTGGTATCTCAATGTAAATTGTCCATCCTACACCCTAGAAGAGTCTCCAAACCTCATTGTCAGCTCTTAACAGGCCCATGTTTGGATCGTGATGTATGATGTAGCCTCCCATGGTTTTTCACAACAATATTTAGTTGCAGAATGGAAATTTCACTATCTTGGTCATAGAGGAGGTATTACAACACTCTGGTTGGGGAGGAATAATGGAAAATCCAAGTTTGCCACCTTTTGAAAAGAATAAACCAACAGTGGTGATGGAAAAAATTGAAATTTTGTCGAATGGATATGGAAACAGTGAAGTGGTTAAATTGTAGAGTATTTTCATTCGTGTGGTTGGTGGGAGGATAGGTTAGACACATAAGTAATGGGAGGTTATAAAGGGAAATATTGGTTATTTAGGGAAAGAAATCAACTATGCATGGTAAGGGGGTCGGGTTAGTCACATAAATTCTTATGTCAATTAAGTGGTATGTAACGTGTACAAGGGGATCACGTACCTTTTAATGCTAACCTCATGTGTTCATTCAACTTGTTCATCCATGCTTGGTTGGCCTAATGTCACAAAATGTTGTGCTCGTTTTTGGGTCATACGAGTTGGCGATGCATTAATGACCTAATGTTACGGTGAGGTGGCCCTTGGATGGGATATCACCATGTCAGAAAGTGTTTACATGTCAAAAGGTGTCATCACATAAATAGGTGTCACCACATTGGATGACATCATGCCAAAGGGACTCTCGTTTCAATGCTAGCCAGGTGTCGTAGTATGTCAAGGCATCGAAGGTGTTGTAGCATAGGATGGTGTTTCAGAAACATAGGGTGTTGTAGCATCGGATGGTGTTGCAGCATCAGATGGTGTTGCAACAATAGGGCCTTTGTAATCTGAACACCCACACCTCAAGAAAATATCATATATTCAATGAACACTCAGAAGGATTAAAGAAATAATGTAATTTCATGAAAAATAGGGGATTTACATAATCATCACATAAATCCTAGAAGTTTCCCATTGTTCATAAATTTATTACAAAAAAATGCAAATAGAATTTATTCATCTTTTTTTATTTTTTTTGTTTTTTAGGGGGCGTAATGTCTTCCATTTGATGGTTTTGAAACATTACCTGCCTAATTGTTCCCTAAAAATGTTTTTCATGAACAAGACATTTTTTTTTAATTACTATGGTCATTTGGCGACTAAGGATCCACTCTTGTGAACAATATCAAGGTCATTATTTCCCCAACCCTTGTTGATACCTCTCAAGAAGGCCTCCCAGGATAGAAGCTTTTTGTACAATCATATTATGTTCCCATTTTACATTAATGGATTTATGGTCTCATCGATGGTTTAGAGTTTCATTGCCCCATTATCATATGCAACATCAATCACATAGGGGCCCATCCATCAAGTACACAATTTTCCTTTGAAGTCCTTGAATCTAGAGTCGAACAATAAGGCCCAATATCCAACTAAGAAGTCCTTATTTATGAACTTGTCATTCCAATTATCTCTTTTTTGTTGAATGACATACATATGATGCAAAGAATCTAGGTGAAGTTCATCCAATTCACTAACATATAAAAGGAGTTTGAGTTGTGCTTTGGACAGATCCACGCCTAGTTGAAGTGTAGTCCTTAGAGTTTTCACTTGGACCTCTATGGGAAAAATAGCTCGCTTCCCATACACTAGCTCATATGGAGTGCACCTTGTGGTGTTTCTCCAGGTGCTTCCGTATGCCCATAATTTGTTTGGAATTTTGTTTATCCAATCCCTTATATGAGGTTGAACATTCTTTGTTAAAATGTTCTCAAGGATTTTATTCGTCCCTTCCAACCACCCATTGGCATGTGGGTGATATGAAGTGGTTATTCATTGCTTAATATGGTAGATATCTATGATGGTTCTAATATTTTTGGAGGTAAATTGATCTCCCCCAAATGTAACAATATCCATGGGTATCACGTACATGATGAAGATTTCTATGTGGATAAATTATGCCATAGCTTCTTTTTTTGCTTCCTGGAGTGCCTTTGTTTCCATCCACTTTTTAACATAGTCAATGTAAACCGGGATGTAGGATTTTTTCCGGGACAAGGGGTTAATAGCTATGAAATCAAGGGCCCATTTTGAAAAAGGTTCACTACCATTTGTATCTGTAGAGGCATTTCCTATGATTGAACTGGGCATCCCATCCTCTAGAAATTGTCACACATTTTTACATACTACTTGGCATTGCAGAATATAGTGGGCCAATAGTATCCAAGGTGAAGTAATTTATAACATGTTCTTTTATCTGTGAAGTGTCCTCCTCAAGGCCCATCATGACATGGCCTCAGGATGTGATAAATTTATTATTCCATACATAGCGTTGGATGATGGAATATGATCCTTTGTGCAAAAGACATCCTTCAATCCAAGAATACATGTATCTTTTCCTGACAACCCTTTGTTGTTCCTTTCGTGAAAAGTGTGATGGAATTTTTCATGTATCCAAGTAATTAGTAACATCTGCAAACCACGGGGAGTTAGTAGATTTTGTGAAAAGATGTTAATCGGGAAAAGTTTCCTCGACTGGGGGTTCATTCCCATCATTGAAAAGACGGGAAAGGAAGTCAACAACGATTTTATATTTCCTGGTTTGTCCATGATGGTAATGTCAAATTATTGTAACAATAGTAACCATCTAGTCAACCTGCCATGAGTGATATGTTTATTCATCAAATATCTTATGGTAGCATGATCATTGTGTATGATTGCATGATATCCAATTATGTAATGGATAAACTTGTTTATAGCATGGATGACAGGAAGAAGCGATTTTTCTATGACAATATAATTTAGCTCATCAGATATAAGATTCTTACTAGAAAATTATATTGTATATGTCTTATGTGATTCTTCTTGTTGTCCAATCACAACTCCAATGGTGGTGTCTAATGCATATGTGGATATGTGGAATGGAAAGGACCAGTCTGGTCCCCTTAGGATAGGTATTGTTTTTAATTTCTCCTTTAGTTTTTCAAAATAACTCTAGCACTTGTCAGACCAATTGAATTTAGCATCCTTTGTGATTAACAAGAATAAGGGGCATGCATTTTTGAAAAAAAATACATAAAGTGTCTATAATATACATCCTTACCTAGAAAACTTCTTACCTTTTTTTTTGTTTCTCAAGGATGAAGATTAAGTATTACCTCTATATTTTTCGGATAGACCTGTATACTTGCTGGAAAAATGTGATTCCCTGGGACAAAACCTTCTCTTAACATCATGGCACATTTTTCATTTTTGAGAGTGACATTGGACTCCATGCAACTCTTAAGTACTTTCTCTAAGTGAATAAAGCCAATATGAAGCTATCACCATATGTCATGAAATATTCCATGTACACTTCTATGCATTCGTGAATGAGATCGGAAAATATACCAAGAAATTTCCTTTGAAAGTTAGTTGGAGCATTACAAAGTCTAAATGTAAAACCCTATATGCAAATGTTCCCCATGGGTAGGAAAATGTGGTCTTGTCTTGATCCTCAAGTGTAATTGAACTTGGTTGTAGCCACTAAATCCATCGAGGAAAGAGAATTACTTCTTCATGGCCAATGTGTCCAACACTTGGTCAATAAAGGGTAGGGGAAAATGGTATTTTTGGGTGGATTTGTTTATCTCCCTATAGTCAACATAAATCCTCCATTTACCATTCTCTTTTGGGACTAGAAAATGGTCTTTTGGGTGGCTTTGTTCAGATCCCTATATTCAATGATGGGTTCATACCATGTTGCAGTTGGTGAATGGGTCTGGATTGTTCTTTGATGTATATATGGTGTGTACACAAGTATGGGTAGATTCCCTTCATATTTGTATAGTCCCATGTGAAATCATTGTTTTATTTTCTTAGGACCTCAATGAGTTATTTATTTTGTGATTCAAACAGCCCCTGGTTAATGTTCAAAAAATTTCCTGGGATAATATCTATATGTTAGGTCATGGACTTAAGGCTTTCAACAGTGGGTGTCTCTTGTGGTATTGGTGGTGCATCAGCCAAGAAAAGTTTTTCTTGAGCGTGTATGCTCAGGATTTGATTAAGTTTTTGTCGAGAAGATGACAAGGTGGAAGCTATGAAATCATTGATATCATCATCTTTTGTCTTCTCTCTAATAGCAAGGTATTGGTCTATTGAAAGTACTTGTTGGGTAACCTCCTGATATTCATCCACCCAAATGGGTGCTTTTGGTTCGACATTGATCTTGGATGGGGGGTGAAAAGATATTTTATTTTTAACTTCCATAAGATATTTTTGTGCTCCCGAATCTATAGTCTATATAGGCATTAGTAGTTTCCTGCCATGGGCATCCGAAAATCAAGGGTTATCCACCCAAGGAAGTCTTAGGTTGTAATACCATAAAATTATTGGGGTACTTCCAGGAGTCCATCAATATTAATATATCTTCTAGGATTCCCTCTGGTTTTATAGTGGATCGATCTACCAGTTGTAATAACATTGGGATATTCCTAAGGCCTATCAACCCTAAGGCTCTCATGGTTTCTCGGGTCATGAAATTTATGGAGGCCCTAGGTTAATTAAGGTAATAGGGATAATGGTCCCATTGATATAAAAATCGACTATGGGACTACTAGGTTCTAAATATCTGGTTGTGGAAACCCCATTGAGAATTAAGTCTGGTAATTTACCTATCACATGTACCATCTTGGGATCTTTCCTTTTTCTACCTAGTCTTCGTAGGAATACTCCGTATCATATTTTGGGTAGAATGGGAAATCAATGATAGCTTGGAAGAGAGGTATTCAGACACACACATTCTTGAGTTCCCCCAAGAAGTAAAATTTTGGTTGAGTAGGAGGTTTGTTGATATTTAGTATTTCTAGAAAAAGTGGGTTTTGCACCTCCTTCTTCTTCTTATCTAATTTCAAAGAAGGGGGTTGTTTGGTTGACATATTTTTGGTTGACATATAGTTACTGATGAGGCTCACTCATTTGTGGTTTTCCCGGATCTTAATTGTATATCTTGAAATTCTAGGGAAGAGATAGAGTAAGTAGGGTAAAATGGAAATCCAACAGCATATGCTTGTTTTGTTGTTTTGTTATTGGGGTTAGGGATAGGTTGTGCAGGGATTTTCATTCTAGGAGGAGGTTTTTTAGGCTTTTGGAGCTGTGGTGTAGGTTTGGGGGTTGTAGGTTGTTGTGGTAGTGACTGTTGAGGTCCCCCAAAAGGTGGTTTTCTCCACCCCTATGCCGAAGGACTACTTTGGGGTGACTTAGTCATCCATTGTGAGTTTGTGGGATTAGATGGATACTATTGTTGGGAAGGATATTTCATGGAGGATTTATTCCAATAAGAATTGAAATACTCATATTTCTCTATAGATATACCTTCATTTTGAAGCTTCCATAGTCACTTTTGTGTGATGAGGCTTAATTGATTGGCTTCCCCACTTGCTTCCTGATAGATTGGTTTTAAACTGAGTAAGGAGGGACACCTACTAGTGGAGTGTTCTTCTTCGTGCATCCCACATATTTAAATTTGATCAAGTGGACACTCCTTCAATGGATGTATTTTCTACATTTCAAGCAAAAAAAGGCTAAGGTCGCTTCTTCCTCCTCATGTTTATTTTTAAATTGTAGAGTATATAATTTGGAGCTTATGGAACTCGGTATATTTTTTTTCAAATCCTCCAGCATATTTCTAATATCAGCTTAGGTGAATCCCCCACTGGGTGTCTTATTTATCCTCGTCAATGTGTCCCTTGGCCCTTTTCTTGGTCATGAAGATCCTCTAGATTACCTTTGACACAGTTCACAGATAAATTCGTAAGGTTGTTGGTATATATCACCACCTTCCATCAGGTTCAAGATATCAATAAATTCATCTTCAAACCCTCTTAGCAGCAATATTTATTTAGTCTTTGGGTCTAATTTTATTTTCCTTAGTCGTTGTAAATTGTAATTGAAGTGCTCCATGAAGTCTTCCATGCTCTCCTCCTCCTTATAAGTCATTATGAACACTTCTTCTCGGAAATTCTTATCCTTGCAGTAGTCTTGGTATTTTTCAAGGAACAAATTTCTCACCTATGCCCTTGTGGTGATATGGTTCCCATCGAGTCCCATGACTTTTCCTAGACTTTTAATCAAACCGCTGCAAAAGGATGCCTTTAAATAGGGAAGCCTCATCTTCTATATGGGTGTGGTTTGTCTCTAATTCATTTCTTGATCATTGATTCTCAGTAAGAAATTGTGCAACGATAGTCTCCAGGGACGTGACTTCTGCACGAAGTCAGTTGTGAGATTATTGCAAAGAAAGGACCTTTTTCTCACAAATTTCTTGTAGTTTCTAAAACATTAGAGCTTCATATTCATCCAACATGACCATCATCAATGAAGGTCAAGATAAAAGCATTAAATTTTCAAAGGAAAAGGGGTGTATAACAAGAAATTTGACTTACCAGGCATCAATGTATCTCCAATGTGAGATTGACCTCTTATTTAGCAAATAATTCAGGATCGCCCATGCACATCGACATTCCTTCTTCACTTATTCTTGCAATGAAAATGTAATTCAAAGGATGAAAGGTGTGTTCAAGAAGCCACCAAATGATGGATGTGAGTTATAGTCTAGAGAATTTGTGTTATCAACAACTCGGCAAGGAGTTTTGAGGGAGGATTTGAGAATTCCAAAGGTTAATCGATAATAAGAGGGGGGGTGAATCAATTTGAGCACTTTTATTAATTTTAACCTTTAGGAAAAAGCTACCACTGTCACTTTTTTGTAATGATACTTAATTGATCGTCTTCCCCACTTGCTTTGTGATAGATTGATTTTAAACTGAGTAAGGAGGGACACCTACTAGTGGAGTGTTTGTATTCGTAAATCCAACATATTTAAATTTAATCAAGTGGACACTCCTTCAATGGATGTCTTTTCTAAATTTCAAGAAAAAAATGGCTAAGGATGTTTCTTCCTCCTCTTGTTTCTTTATCAATTGTAGAGTATATAATTGAGATCTTAAGGAACTCGATATTTGTTTTTTTAAATCCTCCATCATGTTTCCAATCTTAGCTGGGGTGAATCCCTCATTGGGTGTATTATTGATCCTTGTCAATGTGTGATCCAAGTGGATATTGGTGGCCACCCACCTTTTCCAAATGGCTCAAAATAGTTTTCTGGCCATTTTGGCAATTTACTATTTTTAGTAGGTTTTAACTTCTGGGGCCATTTTGAGGGTCCAAATGAAGGTTTTTTGAGATAGAGGTTCTTAATTATAGTCGAAGGAATAATTGAGCCCCCAAAATGAATCTCCTCGATAATACCTTTCCAACGAGCTATCACACGCCTAAAACGGAGATCGTATGCAA
>CBVK0100034016.1:0-12556 GCA_900067695.1 Picea abies | reverse complement strand
GTCTAGGACTTTTGGCATTCCCGTTTATTGTAAAAGGGCCTTCAGAGCCTTATTGTAATCATCTTCTGGCAAATGCGAGTAGCCATCACATCTCTTCTCAGAGATAAGCTACCACCATTCTAGCGAGTCTTTCACTCTGTATTTTACAGTCTCTATACATTTATTTCATTAATAGAAATTGTGTATTACTGTATATATTTGACTCTTGTTATGTTTCCTCTATATCTCTGTTATATTTTTGTCTCTCTTGCAATATCTCTGAATATTTCTGTGTTATATCTCCGCTCTCATTTCGTGCCGAAAATAATCCAGATCAATGTGTCCCTTGGCCCTTTTCCTGGTCATGAATTTCCTCTAGAGTACCTTTAACACATTTCATAGATAACTTTGTAAGGTTGTTGGTAAATATCACCACCTACCATCAGGTTCAATATATCAATACAGTTGTCTCTAAAGCCTCTTGGTAGAAATATTATTTTAGTCTCTGGGTCTAATTGGCTTTTCCTTTACCATTTTAAATTGTACTTGAAGCACTCCATGAAGTATTCCATGCTCTCCTCCTCCTTATAATTCATTTTGAACACTTATTCTCAGGTGATCCTTATCTTTGCAGTAGTCTTGGTATTTTTGAAGGAACATCTTTCTCACCTGTTCCCATGTAGTGATGTGGTTCTTGTCGAGTCCCATGACTTTTTGTTGGCACAGGGGCAAACCCAGGGTTCAATGCTTCAACAACACACCAAAAAAACCCTAACTATTGGCCCTTTCGGAAACACCTGCGAAGCAGATGAAGTCTCACCTGAGGTAGAGGCAGGGGTGGTTGTAGGACACAAATGTCTACAACTTAGCTGGGACACAAATATGTGATTACACCACTCTAACAAAGCACTTAGCAGTTAACATTCATCAGTATTTAACCTTTATTCACATTACATATCCAAACCCTAATTACAGAGCAGCGCAATATTCAACAAGATCTAACACATTCAAGCACTTAGCATGGAGATATAGATCATATCTAACATTCATTCACCTTACCAAGAATTAAGCCATTATACCAAATGAATCATACATAAAGATATCGACGCTAAGCATAAATCACATCACTAACATACAACATAATGCACAAAGAAACCATAACACAGGATATACATCGTTCACCCCAGTGTGGGGCTACGTCCACCAACTCTTCTCTTCTTTATTATCTTCTGTCAATATCCTTACATGCACAAAGCCTCAGAACCCACTCTGCATAGGACAGGAGATCTGCACACACCTCGCCAAATCCTCCTAATTCCCCAAGATAGTTTAAGCATTGTTGGGCCCAAGATATGAACACTTTTATGACGATTATTATAGACTTTTTTTGCATGTACATATGTGTTTTTCATATTTTAAATGAGCTTTTTGAAGAATTTCATGATAAAACGGTATGTTCGACACTAGGTACGTGTAATTCATCTTTAATGATTATATTGAGTATAATTCATCATGTTTTATGATTACCAAGATCTAATTCACATTTTTTGGGTGTTGCAGGGAAAAAACGCACCATGTTTCTTCTTCTGACACTTGATCTGACACTCCTTCCAGTACTCGTTCTGGCACTTGATCCGACACTCTATCCAGCATTGTGTATTACACAAAAATGGAGGGCGACTTGGTGGTTATGGTATTGGCGGCCAATGATGGGTGAATCAGGAACGTGGGTTTTGTTTATGCTTGCCCCCTCCAACTACTGGTCTCCCGACAACTCAGTTTTAGTTGTTCAAGAGGGTGATTATTGGCTCGCTTTGTTTTATTAGTTAGGGCATCATTTATTGTAATTTGCCAAATTTAGAAGTGGTTCGACCCTCCTATGGTCGACCACTTGGTTTGTAAGATTATAAATACCACTAGGATGGTCAGAGGATTATTAAGTAGTAGATACATCAGTGTGATAGGGACAAATACGTTTTTACTCTGTTTTGAGTTTTTACATTGCCAGATTATGCCAAAAATGCATTTTTGAGTTTTTATGGTGAATTCAACCTGCTGAGTTCGTGTTGTGCTTTTAGAGAGTGACCACGACTTGTTGGGGGGGCCACCAGTAGTCTGGTAACTGTCTTCATGTTTGTTTTTTCATTTCATAATTTAATTGTTCTCTTTATTTTCTGTACATGCATTTTCATTGTGTTAATTAGTTTGTTGTATTTTAATTGTTGTGATTCTCTTTTGCAGGTTAGAATGATGAGATGTGTTAACATGCATTGATATTGTAGTTTAGGAACAGACTTGCAAGTCCCTAGACTAACCCCATGTGCAATTAGATATTAGATTATTCTTTCTTTTATGATTTTATAGTCAAGTTTAAAATAGAGTTTTAATTAGACTAGAACATAATTTTTATTTGGGTTCTCTTCGACAAGGATTTGATGGATGGATAGAATTAATTCTAGTTTTTAATTATAGCTTTTTTATCTCATTTTTATATAGACCTTGTTTAATTAGTTGTTGGTTAATGCAGTTGTTAGTTTAATTTTCAATATCATAGTTTAATTTTTGTTCCTAAGCATTTTCTTATTGCAGTTTCAATTATTAGAATAGATGTAGCATAGTTTCATTTATGTAATTTCCTTTCCTAGAATTAAATTGCAATTATATTTCTTAGTTAATGGTTGAATGTAGTTTTTCTTATGTAGTATAGAAGTATAATGATGATCTCGTTATGTTGTTGATGGTTTATACATGAATATGTAGGGTATCTAACATTGTTTTGTCATGGCTAAATTCTCATTGGATTGTTTAATCCATACCTTTCACTTTTCCATTGAGATCAGTATTGAACTTATACCGCTTGAATTGTCCTTTGTTGTCAAGTTCCATCGAGATATCATCCGACACCGGAGACATTCACACAACCACTAGCATTATATTTGAGGTTTTCTTAGAATAAAGATAGTTTCATATTTTCCTAGATCAGAAAAAATAGTTTCTTTCTTTTGTAGATCAAAAGAGATAGTTTCTTGCTTTCCTAGTTTAAAAGATAGTTTAATTGTTGCTATAGGATAGATAGTCTTTTTCTTTCATAGTTTAGAGAGTAGTTGTTTATCATAGATTAAAATTTAGTTGTTAATCCTTCTTGCTTTCAATTAAATAGATTTCCTTTCATGAATTAGAAATAGTTTTGAATTAAGAATTTAGTCCACTTGCCTCTTAGGCTAGATAGTTGTTCAATGAGAATTTTTAATTTGATTGCTTGGAGTAGTTAGTTTTTTTTGCTTACTTGTCTATTTTCTTTAGTAGGTTAGTTAGTTGTCTTTGCTTACTTTTATATTGCTTTAGTAGGTTAGATAGTTGTCTTTGCTTGCTTGCTTGCTTTAGAGGTTAGTTAGATGTCTTTGCTTGCTTGTTTATTTATTTGCTTTCATAGGGTAGTTACTCATTGAATATAGGTTGGAAAGTTAAAATAGTTTGTTTTTGTCATTTACTTATTGATATGCTTAGATAGTTGCTTTTGCTTATTGTTATGAACTAGTTTGCTTTACATAGGGTTTTTACTTGTTTTCTTAGAACTATCCATCGATCCTTGGCCCAAATGTACTTAGGTTACCTAGTTTCAAGTTGCTTAGTAGGGTTTTCTCATTAGATAGTTTTGATTGAGTATATTAGCCTTATATAGCTACCTTCATTAGTTAGATTGTACTCCTACCAACCCTTCTACCTTTGGCATATATTTTTCTACAACTCCAAGTTTACTTACCCCGGTTTGACAATTTAATTGAGGGTTTTTACTGTGTTTTTAGTGCATATATAACACCCATCAAGCACAAAGCCTTCTTACGGTCTATACACAAGCTTCTTACAATCACTTGCACTTATCTCTGTAAGATCTTAACACATAGCATGCACAAAGCATCCACGACTATTCACACTTAGCACATTGGCCTCTTCCCACATCGCCTAGATATCTATTTATACATTACAAAATAAGCCTAAACATGGATAAAACCCATGGGCCAACATCCCATACCCATTACATAAACCCTAATCCCAAAAACTTCCCTAAAAAGGGGTCGAGATCCCACGATATCTGCTTCGACTTGTGCTCCGCCTTCGACCAACTTGTTAAAGACCCAAAAGAGGTCAAACATGATCAAGGATATCAAAAACTTGGTCAAGGGCCAACAAGCCCCCAACACTCACCTATGAATCATCCCGATTCACTCTGGTCTGGGTAACTCTGCCTCAAAATCCTCGAGCTTGGCTCGAGTTTCTTCAACATGTTGTTGCGCCAAGGCCTCTTGCTCGACAAACTCTTGAATAAATTCCTCGTTCACAATTCCTTCTAAGCGTTGTTCTACCAAAGTGAATGCTCATTCCATCTCTGCTCCTTAGCCTTCAATCTCCTCAAAAAGTAGGCAAGTTTCATCCTGGATTGGTTGGAGATTTTGAGTCACTTCCATGACTTTTCTTTGTATGGAATGGACCTATTGTTGAGCCATGTGTTGTTATTCAGATATTTTCATCCTCTCAACTGCTGGCAGGAGTTTTAACTGTGCTTGTACTACTGTTGCTTGCTGATTTTCTTCCTGGAGTTGTGACTCTAGTGTAATCAGTTTAGGGTCCTCGGTAAGGCGCTCATAAGTCTACGCACTACGACTACTTATTTGTTTACATTCTACAACTAATGCTTTGATCCTTTCAACTTCACTCTAGGAAGTTGCTTCTCTCTGGTATCACACTTCCTATGGAGTGCTTGGAACTGTTTGTAGCTCTAGTTATGTGATCCTTTATTGAAGCTATTGAATGGCTTCAACAAGCTTCGCGACTTGATTTACTACCGAGTCTTCTTCCATCTGCTCCAAGCCTGTCACATAGCGAAGTGATATGTTGACTACTTCTTTAAATCTGACCTACTCCATGAGGAGTTGTTCTTTCTCCTATTGGATTTGTGCTTTAGTTTCTTCGAACTTGGTTTGTAGGTCATCCTTCTCCCACTGCACAACTCAACGTTGCTCTATGATTTCCTCTTGTGCTTGCTTCAAGGCCACTGAGGCCTGTTCTTTTTCTTCCTACACATGATGAAGGCAAGCTTCGGTTGCATCATCTATTCTGTGGAGTTGGGCAAGCTCATCTCCCAACTTTGGTTCTTCTGGTGGTGGGGGCGTAGTGGACACTGCACGGCTAGAGTGAAAGGATTGTTGTACTCCTCTCAGCTCTGTCTCAATTCTTTCATACATGGCTTCTTGTTTGGCTTCAGTTCTCTGCAAAATATCTTCTGAGGCATCTGATACAACTATAATAATGAATTCGAAGTCATCAACTGTGAGTATAGTCTACAGCTTCAGCTTACTCGCATTGGAATTCTTCCGCGATGTAGGTTTCGTTGGGGAAACCTTTATTTTCTTGGATGTCTCTTCCTCTTCAAGGTGGTTCCTAGGCGTTGTTACTTCACCCTACTTCTATTTGTCTTCTTCCCCTTCTTTCTCTTCTTTTTCCACTTCGTTGTCTCCTCCTCCGCTAGGTGAATCTGATGCAGTTTCTTCTGATGTTCTGTGTATTTCTTGTACATATTCCTTATTTTTCTTCCTGCTACTACTAGGTGCATCATACTCTTCGCGATTAACCACTGGACTTCCAATGAGGTTGGTATTGGACTATGCTACCTGGTCGACTGGTATAAGGAACTCTGCGGGCCATTCCTTAGTGATTTCTTCCAGGTCCTCCTCTGTGAGCTTATAGTAGGACTGAAGATCTTCTTTACTTTCGTCTGTGCAAGCAGTAATATAAATAAAATGCTTATTTGCACGAAACTTCATAAGGGGTCTGAACCTTTCCAGGGTATTCGACGTCATACGAGGGAAAGACTCAATAGCCCTCTTTAGCTGGAGGTAGTAGATATGTAATATGACATTCGACTGCCATTGTTTCCCCATATCGCTCAAATACTAGAGCGTGGTGAACTTAGAATCTAGTGGCTCAAATGGGTCAATGTCAGGGAAGGTCACACCTTCTGGCATCTCCCAAGTAGTAAATGCGATGAGGATCAGTAGCCAACTAAAATGGAACTCATGGCCCTGATCCTGAGCTTTGCAAAAATCCAATTCTAACTGGTTGAATAAGTAACTAGCCTAGTTCATCTGTAGTCCTTCCACGCATTTTCCTATGAGGTCAATGACAAACCCTGTGACCTGCATGGGTATGTTCTTTCTTACTATATTACCAACAATCAACTGGAAAGAAAGGGGTATTGCACCATTCTAAATGGAGGCTACCTTGTAGCCTCACATCCCTTTCTCTACATCGTCATGGGTGTCTTTGATCTTCTATGTCAGGGTGTGGTCTGCAGCCTATCCTGGATAAACTTCTTTTAGGTCTAGTCCCTGCATGCTCAATCCAGTGATCCTATGGATCAACGCTGGATTGACGGTGATGCATCTGTCTAACCATAGATACCTACCACGGAAGCACAACTACAGGATATTAACGCGCGTGTTAACCTCCTGGTGCCTTCCAAAATGTGGTATCTTCATCACGTTCAAGACAGTGGACCTCGCGATGTCCATAGTCCATGGCTGGGGGATGATCTTCAATTTCTTCCCCTTCATCTTGGTCAAATATTTGTGAGGTGCGAGCATGCCATAGCTCTTGCGGTCTCCCAGGTTATAATCATTGATCCTCAAGGCTGGAATCCTCTCCAACTGTGGTCTGACTACTTGTATTCCCTTCAGAAGGTACGTAGTGATGACTGTGTAGTCAAAGTCCCTTGGGACACTATCATGACTCACCACACCAGCCAGGGGTGGGATGTAGTCAGGTAGGATGGATGGAATTAGCTTCACATTCGCCAAGCCATCACGATGCTTGGTTCTTTTCTCGGTCACAGCTCGGGATGGTCCAGATCCATGAGCAGTCGACGAGGAGGCTTGCATTCCTCACATCGATGAGGCTTGGATTCCTATGTACATCACCTTCTCAGCCATGAGGTCTATTAGAATCTCTTCTATGTCTTTTTCTATTACACCAATTTCATCCGACATGCACACTCAAGATCTGATATCTCAGGTCGGTGAACAATACTCATTGTTAATAGAATGGATGTCGAGGTCTCAATGATCACTGCATGAAATCAACTAGTTCTTTTTGGGCTCGGATAATCACAATTGGAAAAAGTGTTCTCAGTGAAATGCTCGACGGGATAAATAGATAACATCGTAACGGTTTCTTTCAATGGGTCGCAAAGCCTTATTCAATGCAATTCCATCTGTTATGGTGCGGTCCCAACGGTCCAATGGAAAACTTCCAATACATAACTTCTTTCCTAACCATTCAGTAGCATCGATATAATAGTCATAATGCCTCCAATGGTTATATTTATCCACCATGGAAAAGTGACATTATGTGTTGTACTGATATTTCAGCGAATTTCGAGTTCTGGAAACATTTCTTCTACGAATTATTCTCTAGAACTTCTTGCAATTTTTCTAACTTTTGCCTCTTCTTATTGAGCTTGCCGGCCTTCTTTCCTATGATCTGAATCAATGGTTTCATCTTTCCATTATCATTCTTATCTCCTCTTGACATGATAATTTCGCACTGTGGAGGGTCTTTCATAGGATTCAAGGGTAATACTTCTTCTCTTTCTGGGGTAGGTGCTCTACTCTCTTGTACAGACAGGTGTCTCTAGTCTTCATGTGTCCTTTCAAATTTGACATCCATATTATTGGTATTTAGTAGCTTCGACTGGTTCTCTTGTTCTGTTATCAAGTGTGTTATTCTCCTAGCCATGAAATATCTTAGTTCTTGTTTTTTTTGTTCTATATCCTCCTCTTCTTGTTTCCTTCGTATCTGATCTTTCTCAATCCAGGTTTTTCCTAGCAAGATATCAAATGGGGTGTTGTTCTCAACAAACTTAAAAATCTCAAATTCTTATTATGTCAAAGTGCCATGAGAATTCATAGATATTTGGGTAAGTCTTCCACATAGGGTTATCATCTTTCCTCTAAATAATCATATTCCTCCTAATGAAGGAACCATAGTAGGCTTTCCTAAAATTTCCCAAGTTATTTCTATCATGATATTCACATGTGTGTCCTCATATAGGACACAGTCTATGTTGAAGTCTCATATTATTGTTTCTATGTACTCTTTCTCTTTTAAGACCTCTTATTAGTTGATATGTCTGTGGTCATTCAAGGTTTCTTTCATCTGTAGTAATACAGTCTCTGATTCTTTCTGGGGTTCTATCATATCCTTAGTTTCTTAACTTGTCTCATTGTTTTCTTGTTTCATATTCATCTTTTCAACTTTAGCAATAATTCTAGGACAATCCAAAACTTCATGGTCCATAGCTTTACATCAAAGACAACTAGGTCTTCTACCAAGGAATTCCTTAGAAATATTTCTCGGTCTTTTGCAACTGTAACAAAGGGTTAATCCTCTCTTTCTCTTAAATGATCCCCAACCTTTTCTATACTACGCACTAGGGTCATAGTAACTAACCTGCAAAAAATTCTTTCTAGTATCCTACATCCATTTCTTAGTCCAAACATTCTTTCTATGCATAGGAATAACATACATTTCATTATTTATATCAGATCTATTCATATCAAATATTCTTTAGTCTAATTGTGCCCTATTAGTTAACATTCATCAATATTTAGCCTTTATTCACATCGCAAATCCAAACCTTAATTACGGAGCAGCACAGTATTCCACAAGATATAATACATTCAAGCACTTAGCATTGAGAGATAGATTAGATATAACATTCATTCACCTTACCAAGAACTAAGCTATTATACTAGATGCATCATACATAAAGATATCGGCACTAAGCATAAATCACATCACTAATATACAACATAATGCACAAATCAACCATAACAGAGGATATATGTGGTTCACCCCAGTGTAGGGCTACGTCCACCAACTCTTCTCTTATTTATTATCTTATGTCAATCTCCTTACATGCACAAAGCCTCAAAACCCATTCCACATAGGAAAAGAGATCTGCGCACACCTCTCCAGATCCTCCTTCCCTAAGATAGGTTTAAGTACAAATCCTTCTTATGATCTATACACAAGCTTATTACAATCACTTGCACTTAGCTCTGCAAGTTCTTAACACATAGCATGCACAAAGAATCCATGACTATTCGCACTTAGCACATTGGCCTCTTCCTACATCGCCTAGATATCTATTTATACACTACAAAATGGGCCTAAACATAGGTAAAACCCATGGGCCGACATCCCATACCCGTTACATAAACCCTAATCCCAAAAACTTCCCTAAAAAGGGGTCGAGATCCCACGATCTCTTCCTCGACTTGCGCTCTGCCTTCGACCAGCTTGTCGAAGTCCCAAAAGAGGTCAAACATGATCAAGGCTCTCCAAAACTTGGTCAAGGGAAAACACTTTTCCTAGACTTTTCATCAAACCACTACAAAAGGTTGGTTTGAAATAGGAAATCCTCATCTTCTAGATGGGTGTGGGTTGTCTCCAATTCATTTCTCAATCATTGATTCTCAATCTACAACTGTGTAATGATAGTCTGGAAGGAAGTGACTTCTGCACGAAGTTGAATGTGAGATTCTTCCAAGCCAAGGACCATTTAATCATGAATTTCTTGCAGTTTCTGAAGCATTGGAGCTTCATCTTCATCCAAAATTCCCATATTCAATGAAGGGAAAGATACAAGCATTAAATTTGCAAAGGAAAAGGGGTGGACAACAATAAATTTGACTTACCAGGCATCAATGTATCTCCAATGTGAGATTGATATCTTATTTAGAAAATAATGTAGGATCGTTCATGCACGTCGACATTCCTTCTTCACTTATTCTTGCAATGAAAATGTGATTCGAGGGATGAAAGGTGTGTTCAAGAAGCCACCAAATGATGGATGAGAGTTTTAGTCCAGAGAATTTTTGTTATCAACAACTTGGAAAGGAGTTTTGAGGGAGGATTTGATAATTTCAAAGGTTAATCGATCATGAGAGGGGGCGGTGAATTAGTATGAGAACTTTTATTACTTTTAACCACAATATGTGTTGTTTAAATTTATGAACAATTCACCGATAGCTTTCAAAACATCATGGGAATTATAAATAAACAGTGAACAATGAACAACGACACAACTACACAGTACACCAGAATTTTGAGTGGAAACCCAATGCAGGAGAAAACCATGGAATGATTTTCTTATATTTCAGAATAAATACATTCATAGGAAGCACCAACTTCTTTATTTTCCAGCTACAACTGGAAGGAGGCTCTAACCCTCTAGTTTCGAGGCTCCAACTTGAAGGAAGCTCCAACTCCATGATTATATAGCACCAACCGAAAGGAGGGTACAAATCCATTTTCTTTCCCCGTCCAATTACCCATAAATACAAATGTAGAAAACATGTCACTATCACTGAATCAATAAACCTGTTATTGATATCTCATTGTCTTTTCCACAAACTTTCATTGTCACTATCATTTTCACTGTCACCGATATACCATCATCAACCAGATCCACTCACATGGATACAACAACAATCACCAAACCATGTACACCACTCATGTACCATATCACATATGTCATAAGATATCATCCAACATAGCCACAATACCAAGATATCTATATAGCCAAGATGTACTACTAATCAATGTATCATAGCCTCACCAACATGTACCAGCATCACCAAGACATGTACCTCATACATGTACCAAGAATATGCCTCACACCATGCACCAAATATGTGCCTCAAACATATACTAATGCCTCAAAAATATACCAAATTCAACACCATCAACATGTAACCAAGATTTACCTCACACCATGTGCCTCAAGCATGTGCCAACATCCATAAACCATGTACAAAAAGATACCATAAAACATGTGCCATATCACTCATATACCATACAAAAACCATATTCCAAGTATCCAAGATGTGCATCAACCAAAACTACTCACAAAAACTCACAACCATCACCATGATGTGCATCAAACAAAACTAGATCTAATCCCATACATCATATACCAAGAACACCAAGAAATGCCTCTAATAATGAACCACAAGATATACCAATAGACCTAGACATGGACCAACAATGTTCCTCAACATATCTTCCTCAAATAATACTCTATAGAATATACCATACATCCAAAAGGGCATATACCAAATCTCAAAAAGTCATGCCTCAAGCATGATCCACAACACCACTAAGATACAATCTCAAAACATAATCATCAACATACCTTTAACTCTATAGTAACCCTATTGTATATGATCTCTGACAAACATACTTGCAGACTCTCCTCATATCCTGCAACCTAGGACAAGCATCTTATTTTTTCCCTTTTTACAGATTTGTGACTTTCTTGCTTATGATTCGCGGATATCCACACGTTTCACCTCTACAACCTACATACATCCACGCTCTACTCCACTGTAACCCTTATATGAATTATCTACACTTTGCTCACTGACAACCCATGTACAACCACATTTTCTTCCACTGTGACTCACACACATCCGTTCCCTAATGAATTGTGACCTACAGATACCTAAAAAACCTTAGTTCAGTCACATTCTTTGTAGCTCTAAAATTTTTGTTGCTTCATACCTTCACTGCCTCAAAATTGTCACATAAGATTCATACTAGATCACTTCACACAGATAGATATTCAATAGAACTTGTTTATATGTTTCTAACAAATGAGAGTCTCTTGATGTCTTATTTATATTTTCCAAGTGACTTCATTTAGGGGCTAACTTGTAACTGTTTTACCCATTTACCTTATTTTAGGGATAACCCATAATTTCTTAGTGTAACCACTTTACCTTTTATTAATTACTTGTTACAACCACTTTACCCTTGATTAATGACTTGCAAATTGTTGTTGACCTTTCTCCCTTATTTTATGGCCAAGTGTTGGATTTCCAAGTGACTTCATTTAGGGGCTAACTTGTAACTGTTTTACCCATTTACCTTATTTTAGGGATAACCCATAATTTCTTAGTGTAACCACTTTACCTTTTATTAATTACTTGTTACAACCACTTTACCCTTGATTAATGACTTGCAAATTGTTGTTGACCTTTCTCCCTTATTTTATGGCCAAGTGTTGGAGTAGGCATGTTTGGGGGAAAAAGTAGCAAGCGAGGCAGAGCAGCATGCCACATTTTGAGGAAAAGCAACTGCGTGGTAGGATTTGTAGAAATCTAATGCAAATGTTGACAAATCTAGCCTAGTTAGGGTTAGGATTTTGGGATATATTGTAAGGGTTTATAACCCATTTTTTTAATATAAATAATGGGTATGAGAGATATTAGGAGGCATCGATGATTATCATAGGAATCTATTGATTTGTAGAAGAATCTTGTTTGTTATGGGAGAACCTGTTTTGGATTTTTTGGGAGTTGTAGTCTATTTTGAGAGTTATAGAGCTCGGATGTGGTCGAAGTAGTTGAGGGTCAAGTCGCAAGTTTTGGAGCTTGGTGTGATCTTGGTCCACCTCACTACTCTTTACTATGATTTAATGTGTCCAACGCTTTTGAATGAATAAGAAAAGAAGCAG
>CBVK0100034015.1:0-21474 GCA_900067695.1 Picea abies | reverse complement strand
TAGAATGCATGGTTAAGTAGAAATAAGAAGTAAGAAATAACATCCCCCAAACCCCTTCCATGAATGCATACATATGCGTCATGCAGTCCCCTATAAACCATCTCAGGTGAGACTGCGTTGTGCACCCCGTGCATAGTGTAGCCTTTTGGTTTACCAGAAGGGTTGATGGTAATAAGGGTTTTGTTGAAGAACTAAGTGAGAACCCGAGTCATCCCATAAGTCTAACAAATGGTTTTGTTGTCATCTAGAACTCAAAAGGAGAGCCAGGAAAGGGTTTGATATAGAATATTCAGTGGTAAAAAGGGATTTTCAAGCCATGGAATCCTACCAAACAATATATTGAAAGATGGTTAGAGACAAAGTAGTTGGATTTCACGCATAAAGATAATAAGGGTTCCAAGTATGCATTGCACCAGTACCTGCAAAGGTATGTGTTTACTGATTTGCATGAAGCATATTTTTGTTTATTTCTAGAGTTATTACATGAGTGGTTGTTAAGATTGAAGGATACCCATCCATCTAACTCGATTAGGCTAGTAGTCTGGACTATTGAAAATATCGTGTGGTTGGAAAGGGTTAGTAATAAATTCACACGCATAGTGGATTTCTGGTTAGACATCATTATTGCAGGGTTTATCATTGAGTTTGCATTAGATATAGCAAATTCACACACTACTGCAGAGAATGACTTCTTGATGGGACCCAGAGGAAGGTATATTAGGTATCTTTACACATTGATCAAGATCTTAATACATGATAAAGGCATGATGACCATGGAATCAAATAGCTATATCACTCTACATTCATGGGGGAGTTGGAAGAAAGCACTGAGGAAGATATGAGAAATGGAGAAGGCTCTGAAGAGTATCCATAAGGAGGAATCAATGGACCCCATCATGATGAACGATGAACAGACTAGGGAAATCATAGGGAATGTAGTTGTGATGCACAGTGGAAGACCATACCAATATAAGATGAATAATAAGAAGAGGGCATTAGTTGAGAGAGAGCGCTTGGATGGTGATGAAGAAGAGGTATAGGATATTTGCACCATTGGGGAAGATTGAGGATATCTTGTGCACCATATATGAGAGGAAAACCAAAGGTATTGGGTCCATTATAGAAGAAGGCTCTCCATTCCATATCTAAATTTGTGGAACCCACAACCCCATGAGTGACTAACACAACTGAAGAAGAAAAAGTAGTTAACCAGCAAGTAATTAGTGGTAGAAGATTTTTTTCAGGATGTGGATCCAATAGAAAAAGTCCAAGTTCAACCAATAGTATTCAAGTTTCCACATCGTGCGGAGGTGGTAGTTCAGAAAATTTCACAATGGCAATACAAGATCTAACCATCAGGTTACCAGAGTTTTAAGGGGACGGATCAAATGACCTAGAAAAACATTTGTTCATCTGTGAGAAGATATGGGCAGCAAAGTAGATTACAAGTAACATTGTGCAACATCCACAGTACAATTATGAACAACAATTTGCAGCACAACCATAGTATAATGCGCAACAATTTCAAGGGAAACAACAGTATAACCCTACACAATATTGCACAACACCACAACAGTAAAATAAATCACAGTCGTAGTATAATCAAGGACCTCAGTATAACACACTTCCTAGAGATAATCAAGGAAATAGAGGAGGCTTCAGAGGAGGAGGTCATGGAGGAAAAGGCTTTGGAGGAGTTCGGGGACCAGTATTGTGTCATAACTATCAGAAACCAGGGAACTATGCAAGGGACTACCCACAGCCACATGTGACATGTATGTATTATCGTGCAGTAGACCATGAAACAAAGGATTTACCAACACTTTTGATAAATATACAAGACAAGAGGAACCAGAAAAATCAGAACGTGCAATGGATCAAGGTAGAAAATAGGGAAGAATACGGGAAGAAGATTAACATAGTGACTATAGGTGGAGATAATATAGGAGAATATGTATCCAAGAAGGATCAAGACCAGTACCAATGGGTCAGAAAGAACACGGTGCTTGAATAGAAGTTTGATGTTCGCAAAGAGAAAGAGATATTTAAGGAACCTAGACAAGATATCTTAAAGGAAAACATTGTGTCCACTTCAGGAACGAAGCCAGTAGATGAGGTACCATTCTATGACATGCATTCATTATTTGATTAGACCAATCAATATCAGTCCTTAGAAAAAGTAAGTAACTTAAGAAACTTTTTGGGATCTTGTGTCAAATTGTTGAGTGATAAAAATTCCTTACAAGTACTACAAAATTTATTGGAAAAGTGTAATCTTGGGGAAGAGGGGGTAAAAAGAGTAAACCAAGTCCAAAAGAAGAGAAGAAACATTAGGGAATTCAAATTGAATGATAACATAGGATATTTCAATATGGTGGATATTATACTAGACTTAGGATCTGAAGTCAATGTTCTACCAAAGAAAACCTAGGAAGCTATGGGAGAACCACAATTGAGGTATTCACTTATTCAGTTGAAGCTAGAAAATCAACACAAAGTGGTGCCAATAGGAAGGTTTAAGGGGATTATAGTAGCTTTATATGGTGTGTGCACCATGGCTGATTTTTAAGTCATTGACATAGGGGATAATACTTCACCATATCCATCATTGTTGGGTCTGTATTGTGTTAGCACCAGGAGTTGTTCTTAGACTGATTTAAGAAAAATCCCAATACCCATCAGAATATAAATGATTTAAAATAGGTTTATACTTGAGTGGATCAACAAGACTAAGTAAGAAAGGGAGAGGGAATCAAACTATCTGCAGAGGCATTCCATTGGGCATGGATTCATAACATGCTATAGATCAAAGGAAATCAAAATGTATACCAGACAAAAGGGATATATAATGATGAGTAGAAGCATAAAGAATATGGAAAAAGGAATAACATGCATTGTACAAAGATCCTTTCTGAAAATAAATCAAATATTGATTAAACAATAAATAATGATTTAATGGACAATCTATAGCAGATCCTTTTTTGTTCATGAATCCATCAATCAATGGAATCTATGA
The DNA here is from genome assembly GCA_900067695.1 of Picea abies. Classification (NCBI taxonomy): domain Eukaryota; kingdom Viridiplantae; phylum Streptophyta; class Pinopsida; order Pinales; family Pinaceae; genus Picea; species Picea abies. The sequence goes on along the minus strand of CBVK0100034015.1, from coordinate 18,458 downwards.
TCCTCAAAACTTGCAATATATTCAAGCAAGAGGATAACAAGAGAAATGGAAAACAAAGAATAAAATCTCATAAACAACTCTCATGAATCTTTAATGGAAAAAATTCTTATTACAAACAAGCCCTTGGGATTACAAATGAGGAACTAAACTGCTCCTCCATCTCTCTCCTCTCTTGGATCATGAATCCAACACCTTCCTCAACAAAAAAAATCATATATATAGTGTATTATCCTTACTACTCTAAAGAGGTCAAATCCCAAGTGGTTTCATTATATTCCCTCTTCTCTAGGAGCTCTGTGTAAAATAGAGGGTTTGCAGCGTGTTGGTTAAGTTCACAGCATTAGTTTGCAATGCGAATTGAAATAGATTTTTATGAAATACTTGCAATATTTTCCACATCTGAGGAGAAACATATGAGTTGACTGGTTAAAACCTCGGCTCTAGACAAATCTCAACTGAAAAGGTTTGATTTATCATAAAATAGAGGGTCCGCAGTGCCAGTTTGCAGCGCATAGTCTATAGTGCATAGTAATATAGTGGATAAGGTCATTGTTGCAAGAGAAAATTGTAAATTGCTCATATGGTATAACAAACTTGAAAATGGCCATGGTTTAGGATACCAATGTTGACCCCTATTTCTTTCATGATGATGAACAATATCATGACACCAAGACTCTTGCATGGACTAAGGTCAAAAAATTTTACTCCTGAACATTCCATGTGCTAAAATTGGCTCCACAAGGGATGGCATTCTCCCTATGAGCTGCCAAGAACATTGCAGTTCCAGTGCCTTATCCATTGGGATACAGAGTCTTATTGTTGATCTAATACAAACCAAGAAACTAAAAGAAACAAAAATGATCGTATGATGAGCTTATTCCTATACTTCTAACCTGATCTCTGAGATGCTTGATCAGGTGAAATCAAAAGTCCAATGCAGCCATGCAAGGAACTTGTCTACTGATTGAATTCCTTGCATAACTCTGCTTAATGGAAATTCAAATTGAAATTTAAATCCAATATGAAAACTCATCCACTTTGAAGAACCAATTCCACTGACTAATTCTAGGTAACTCATAAAGGTCTCTTTCTCTGATGTTTCCAACATAAATGCAAAAGGATCTTGAAAAATATGTGTGAATACCACTTGTTGATTGATAAAAAGGAAAGGACAACTTGTGTCTATATTTCCTTCCTGTTCACAAGTATAGAGAAACCTACAAGCTTTTTTCTTCATTGTATCCTTTTCTTCAAATGTTGATTTTTCTTGTTCTAAGTTTTCAAATGCAAGATCATTCTCAGAACAAATGGAAACAATCTGATTATTTTCCTTATCATGCATTTCAACCTAAATAAAATTATCCATATAGAGAACCATAGAATCACTAAGAACATGGAAAGTTTTTTGTTGAATTATAATGTTATCATTATGTTCCAAAAAACTTGTGTGATTTTGCAGCTCAACTCTCTCTGCTTTATAAGCAACTTCAAATTTTTCTTTCAAAAGATTAAATGAAGAAAATCATAAGAGAAATGAATTACCTCCAAATAATTCATAATTTTCCCTATGAAATATGTCATAATTGTCATAAATGGGTTGAATGCTTTCATAATATTGTTGAAAAGAATCATTTTCTGGACGAAAGGATATTTCTGATGTTTTTTGGAAATCAGCCTCATCATAGTTATTGTACTCATCATATATAGGTAAACAAAAGGATTATTGAAGATCATAAATAAAAAAATTAGAGACAACATCTTTCTCCTCAACATGTTGCTCTTCCAACTCCTTCTCATGGCATCCTTCTTGTTCATGTTCAATGTCATCTATGTCTGCATTCCACTCCTCATCCTTAACTTTATTTGAAAAAATTTCCATGGGCTTTGAGATTGTCCTCAACCTCTTGAGCATCAATGAACATTTGTTGCAAGGTGACAGACCTCCTTTCTAGGAGAAGAAGAGAAAAATATAGATGAATATTTGTTACATAACACAGCCTAGTAGCATCTTTAGGAGGTCATATATCTAAAGGCATTTTGTAATAAAAAATATAAAATATCCTGTTGAAAATAGCAAGAGATTCATCCTCCCCTCTTTTCAAATAATAAAACTTAGCAAAGTATTGGTCAAGAGATTTGTTCTCTCCCCACTGCCTTGAAAATGCACCAAATAACTCATCCCATGAACCAATGGAACTAGCCTCTAGATTTTTAAACCACAAAGCAACATCTCCAACCAAAGATTTGGAAAATAACCTCATAACAACATCCTCATGAAATATTTCCAAATTTTCAATGACGTTATGAAAATCTTCCAAATGCTTCTCATCTATAATATGATCTTCTCCAAAAAAAAGAGGTGGATATTCTAAAAACTTGGGAGGGTAATAATGAAGATTAGATTGCAGTTTTAAGGGTTTAAACATTTTTCTCTTTTTCTAGACTTAAAATTAGTAGGATGAAAGTGAGGTTCAATGGATTGATTGAAAATTTCAGTAGTGGAGGTATAAGATGGTACTATGATTAGAGAAGGTGTTGAATCAGTTGTATCATTCACATGGTTAGAGGGTTGATCATGTTCAGGAAGGATTTGAATACAAAAATTATTCTCATATGTTTCAAATGAAGGAATAGGGTCAACATCAACTATGTAATAAGAATGTAGACCTCCTTTTTTCAAAGAGGTGTATAGAGTAGTAGGGTTATGTTCATCAGAGTAAATAAAGAGAAGGATTATTCTCTTGATATATGAAGGAAAGGACAGGAAAGAATTGATAAAAAAGAATATGAGCTCTTGAAGAATAATTATATATTGATACCTCGACTTCCTGTGTCTTCCTTCCATTTTCTGTTCAAGATCGTTCCTCAATGGAGTCTTGTAACTTGATTTGAATCACCAACAAGTTTCTTCAAATGTGTGGAGTCACCATGGTGAAAATTTGCAGTTTTTTATGTCACCAATCCTTGCTCACCATCAAGAACTGGTAGTAATTTGTGTCATACAACCCAGGGAATATATTCAACTTTGTCCCCGGTAACGACGCCAAAAATGTTAGCACCAGGAGTTGTTCTTAGAATGCTTTAAGAACAAGCCCAGTACCCATTAGAATATAAATTATTTAAAATAGGTTTATACTTGAGTGGATTAGCAAGATTGAGTAAGAAAGGGAGAGGGTAGCAAACTATCTGCAGAGGCATTTCATTGGGCATGGAGTCATAACATCCTATAGATCAAAGGTAATCAAACTGTAAACCAGACAAAAGGGATATATAATGATGAGTATAAGCATAGAGAATATGAAAAAATGAAGAACATCCATTATACAGAGATCCTTTATGCAAACATATTAAATATTTCTTAAACAATAAATAATGATTTAATGGGAAAGCTACATCAGATCCTTTGTTGTTCATGAATCCATCAATCAATGGCAGCTATGATCCTCAAAAACTACAATATATTTAATCAAGAGGATAACAAGAGAAATGGAAAACAAAGAATGCATTCTGATAAAAAACTCTCACGAATCTTTAACGACTACATAAATGTTGATTACAAACAGGCACTCAGGCTTACAAATGAGCAACTAAACTGCTCCTCCATATCTCTCCTCTCTTGGATCATGAATCCAACACCTTCCTCAACAAAACAAATCCTATATATATTTTATAATCCTTCATACTCTAAACAGGTCAAATCTCAAGTGGTTGCATTGGATTCCCTTTTCTCTAGGAGCTTTTACAACAAGGTGAAACAGAAAATCCACCTAGCTCCTATTTTTTTGGATCTTATCTATTGTGATAAATTCCTTTTGAAACAGGTCATGATGCTTGATCTGGTGATAGAAAAAATGTCTCTCATGTCCAAATACCTCCTAGGAAACCATTTGAAACATTTCTAACAGCTGGCAACCCTCCCATAATTTGGATTTATCAAATTGTTAGAGTTTGCAGTGCATCTGCAAGATTCGTTGCAAACTTTCCTATAGGTGATGTTTTCAACTTTTCTCCCAAACGACGAACTGAGTCGAGATGATTTTTGGTCAGCAATTCAAAGACATTATGTTTCTCCCACACAAAAATTTCAGAAAAACACTAGTTCGTATATTTCAAGATATGATGAAAATACGATTTTGTTGCGTATTAATTTGTTGCAAACTCTTTGTTACAGGAAATTTCGCAACGAATTGTATTTTGCTGCAAACTCTCTGTTTTGAGTGTTTTCACCTTTGAACCTTGTTCTAACTAGTATAGTTTGTATAATGGTCTTAACTTATATCGTTGATGAAAAAAAATCTTTTGATAGTTATCCCACAACCAAAAAAAAAACACTCCCAAAAGGAGAATTTCACAAACCCTAGTTTCATGATTGTTCATGCCTAGTTTCCATTTGCATATTTTCTTGATCTTGGTAGTATTCGAGTGAAGTTTCATGTCTTTGAAAACTTGACATAACTCTTGATAGCATGATAGGAGTTAATTGGCTGGCCCAACATAAAAATATTTGGACTTTGAACATCACCCTTGGTACTTAGGTTTGAGTTTGGTAACATATAGCAGATTGGAAATTTGCAATGGATCTTGACATTTAGTTATTTATATATGAATTTGGCCCTTATTCTAGTCTTTAGCAAGCTACCTATGTATAAAAAACATTATGTTGTAAAAATTCCATAACTTCCATAGTTCCTTGCCACATATGTTATTTTGGACAAAATTTGATGATGCAAATATCAATGTTAACAGGAAGGAATATGGATGGAATGTGTTAAGTATGAACGAGAATGATACATTGCCCCTATCAAGGCCTCCTAGTAGTACCCATGTTCCCCAAGAGCGACAACACTGGACTAAGACACATATGATGGCCACCAAGGTGAAACAAGGAAAAAAGCATAAGTCCTAAGCATCATGATCCATTGTCTAATTTCAACCCATGATCCTCACCTAAATGCATAATGCATTAAATGTAACACTTTATATGAAACAATGACTAATGTGTCTCGTGTGTGTTGGACCACCATCATTGGATGAACCATGTTGATCAAGTGAATGAGTTGAGCTACGATGAAGGGGGAGGCATTTGAGGGGTTGTTGTCTATGGAGAATGTTTGTCATCATCTTTGGGATCATTATCTCCAATGAGATCATGGAGAATGATCTCCTCTAGTTACCCTTAGGTGAGAGGGGGTAACGGGTCCAACTTATTTTACATGTGTCTGGCTAATATTACATTAGTACTTTCCTCATATGTACACGTTTTTTCCATTTTATTTTACCTTTGTGTCTAGATAGGATTAATACATTAGTATTTTCCCCATGTGTTTCACCTTTATCCATTGTTGATGGCAATGACAATAAATGTAGTACATAAATCTAAGGCCCCTTTCTTCAGGAAAATCCTTGAACAATTACTTTAAGTGTGGAGATGAACAAAGTTTCCATAAATTTCCTTTTACTTGTATTTGATATATGAGTTTTTAATTGACAAAAATGAGAACACTACCCACACTTATACATCAACATACGAAAAACCAAGATATGTTCCATTATCTATTTTCATGCCCAATGGCCTCTGATTGCATTCCATTATGCTTTCTACATACAAGTGCTTTTTATTCATCCTTCCATTAAACGACTTCCTTGTATTTAAATTTTAGACAATTTATCAATGGTGATGAAGTTTTCTATCATTATATATTGTCTTGGATTTGTCAAGTGTTTCTTGTTCAAGGGATTTGTATTGCACTTGGTTTTTATAATATCACAAGATGATTTTAGTTATTCCCTCTTTCTATGTTATATAATTAATGAAAACATGCCTGCATTTTGGGTTACTTATGGTGTTAGATCTTGGATGGTCTATGATGGATTTTTCACATGGGAGATGATCCATGGTGGATTTGTACATTAGAGATGGCTTGCTCAATGATTGATTGACCTCAGTTGGGTTCTTGCATGATATTCTTTCGTAGGGCATTGGGAATCTTTAAACGATTTGGTGACATTCTACATAATGGCCACATGGAGATGGTTGCTTGCTTGGAGAACTCCCTACATGGAGGAGTGTTTTTCATCCTAGAGAAAGGCATTGGGCCTTAGACAACATGGGGTAGCTTGAATACTTACATGGAGGCCTAAAGTTGACTTACAGATGCCTAGGTTATCATAATGTTCATGAAAAGGGAATGAACATAATGGAGTACATGGCTTAAAAGGTTCATTGGATTCATTGGATTCTTGTAAGAGTATTGGACACATTCCATGGAGCGCCCTTGCATTTGGAGCCTCAATTGTGGATGCCATAATGTTGGAGTGTAAAACTCAACATGTGTGAGCCTACAAGTGTCTTTGTAGGTTGCTTGTAAGGGCATAGACCCACATATGTATTGTCGAGCTCCATTATCTCTCTCATATATATATATATATATATATATATATATATATATATATTTTTTTGGATCTTATCTATTGTGATAAATTCCTTTTGAAACAGGTCATCCTGCTTGATATAGTGATAGAAAAAAAATTCCCTCATGTCCAAATACCTCCTATGAAACCATTTGAACCCCCTCAGATAGGTGTCGTCCCTCCTACAGATCGGATTTATCAAACTGTTAGAGTTTGCAGCACCTTTGACAACATGCGCTATGAACTTTCCTGTAGATGATGATTTCAACTTTTCTCCCAAACGATGAACTAAATCAAGCTAATTTTTGGTAATAAAGTCCATGATATTATGATTCATCTCCCAAAAACATTACAGAAGAACCCAGATCTGAATTTAAAAGTAATGATGAAAAAATGACTATGATATGTACTAATTTGTTGCAAACTGCCCCAAAATACAAGTTCGCGGCGCCTTTGACAACACACACTGTGAACTTTCCTGTAGGTGCATTTTTACATTTAAAATTTATTTTAACTTGTAAAAACTCACAAAAATTTGGGAAATCCTTCCAAAACCTTCTACAAACTTCTTGGAACATGAAGTAACATTGGAGAAATCATATGAATATAGTAACCTCAGCTCAAGACCCAAAATCATTAGTCTGTTTATAATCATATGAACATCAATGGTTTGAGGATGAACAGGCTAAAATAGGAGGTGATAAAAGAAGAACATAAATCCAACTTGGATGAAAACTACAAATAAACTACAAATAAACTGAAATTGAAGCAACTATGTGTAAAACAGAGGGTTTGCAGCATGTTGGTTAAGTTTGCAGCATCAATTTGTAGCGCGAATTGAACTAGATTTTTATGAAAGATTGCAATATTTTCCACGTCTGAGGAGAAACATATGATTTGAATGGTTAAAAAATCGACCCTAGATGAATCTCAACTGAAAAAAGGTTTGATTTATCATAAAACAGATGGTTCACAGCGCACAGTAATATAGTGGATAAGGTTACTATTGCAAGAGGAAACTATAAATTTCTCCTTTGGTATAACAAAATTAAAAATGGCCAAGGTTTAGGATACCAATGTTGACCCCTATTTCTTTCATGATGATGAACACTATCATGACACCAAGAATCTTGCATGGACTAAGGTCATAATTTTTTAGTCCTAAACATTTCATGTGCTAACATATTAGACCTTTGATAACCAAGCTATTATCAACTTGAATACAAGGAAGATGATATTTGAGTCTGGAGAATACAGAGTTATTGTGCCATTAAATCCTTCAGAAGGAGGAAGGTATGTATAACCTACAGATAATATCCTTACAGAAGATGTGAACCAGTTATACAGAACTACCACGCACAAAGAGGATTATATCAACCCCGCTGCAGATGGCATGCTCATTTGGAGGAGTATTAGTTCTTGTTCTTCAGACTCTGACACGGGACTAGAAAAATAGAAACAATTATTACATGAATTATCTACCAGGAGGTGTGCTAGAATGACACGCACACTAAGATGTGTTGGTACAGAGGTAAGAGAACCTCCTACTTTTTATGGTTTGAATGATTTAGAATATTTTTTATGAAATATGAGGAAGAGGTTATAGAAAATTAGATATTACCAACATTATATATTACTTTAAAAGGTAGACCTGCAAGATGGTTGGGTACACAAAAGGCAAAGATCAAAAATTGGTTACAGTGAAAAAGATTATTGCGCATCAGATTTGTAGCAAAACAGTGGAATAAATATGAGGATAAATATGAAGGATTTGGAAAACCCCAAGAGAATGTAGATAAGTGCATGGTTCAATGGATATTAGTACCACCAAAAGAATGGCTACACCACTTTATTCACACACTAGAAGGAATTTTGAAGAACTGGTGCATAGAATAGGAACAACGCAAAGAAACTGCTAATTGGAAAGAAAAACAACAGATCTTTGTAGTTACATTTTCCTTTGAAAATGATAGTCCATATATTGATACATCACTAAATGTGGTAAGAGATAGGATATTTGAAGAACCGGAATTTGAAATAATTTCAGCATCTAAGAGGCAAGCTAGTCAAATAGTCAAACAATTGCTACATTGTTATCATGTGGTAGAAGCAGTAGAACCTGGAGAAGATAATTCGTTCAATATCCAGATCCTAGAAGTGGAAGGTGAAAGGGAAGTAGAAGTTCCTATTTGGACTCATAATATTATGTTGCACCATTAAAGATAAAAAAATGTAAATATTAGAACTGTAGAAAACCCAAAGATGGTCAGTGTTGGATATTATTGGGATAATCAAACAGTAGAAAGGATCACAGAATTACAGCACAAATACAATAACTTATTCCCAACAACACTCTCAGAGATGAAGGGGTTAGTAGGAGATCTAGGAGATATGAAGATCCCATTGAAGCCAGAAGCAAGACCTATCAGATATAGGTCGTACACATTGAATCCAATATACAAAGAGAAGGTAAAGATAGAAATTGACAAGATGATAGAAGTTGGTGTTATAGAACCTATAGAAGAGTCAGAATGGATCAGTCCCATGGTGGTGCAAGAAAATAATCAAGGAGGGATTGATATTTGTGTAGATTTTAGAAAATTGAATTATGCTTGCCTACATGATCATTTTCCTACCCCATTTACAGACGAAGTATTGGAAAATGTAGGGGGTCAAGAAGCTTATTCTTCTACAGATGGATTTTCATGTTATCATCAGATAAGGATTGCACTAGAATATAGACACTAGACAACATTTTCTATGGATTCGGGCTCATTTCATTATATAGTCATGCCATTTGGATTAAGAATGCACCAGCCATTTTTTCAAGAGTATAGTAGCAACTTTCAAGGACTTTATTCATAAAATTTTGGAGGTTTACTTGGATGATTGGGAAATGTTCAGTTTGTTGAAAGATCATGTTGAAGTACTAAGGTTGATGTTGGATAGATGCAGACAGTGTTAGATATCATTAAATATTAAAAAGTGTATTTTCAATGCATCTTTTGGCATTTTGTTAGGACATGTGGTGTGTAAACAAGGTCTACTGGTTGATCCTACTAAAATTGTTGTCATGGTTAAATTACCACCACTAAATTCATTGTGCTAGTTGAAGAGTACATTGGACCATACAAGTTATTACAGAAAATTCATAAGGGGATGTGCACAAATCACTACATCAATGGAGAAGTTGTTGAAGAAAGATATTAAGTACCAGTGGAATGATGAATTCCAGAAGAGTCTGGATGTTTTGAAGGAAAAGATGGTTACATCGTTGATTTTAGTATTTCCATATTGGGATAAATAATTTCATGTACATGTAGATGCATATGCAATTGCATTAGGAGAAATATTAACCTAGAAAAGAGAATGTGATATAGATCACCCTATTTCATTTGCAAGAAGGAAGTTGTCATATTCAGAGCAGAACTACAACACTGCAGAAGGAGAAGGATTAGCAATGGTGTATGCTTTGCATAAATAAATACATTACTTGTTGGGACAACACTTTAAGATGTTTACAGATCATTCATCCATGAGATACTTAGTTAATAAGCCAGTATTGGGGGGAAGGATATGCAGATGGCTATTATTATTTCATGAATTTGACATTGAAGTTGTGGTGAAGTATGGAAAATTGAATGCAGGACCAGATCACTTGTCCAAGATAACAAATGGAGAAGAACCCAGTAAATTGGAAGACAAATTTCCAGATGCACAATTGTTTTCAGTTCAAATTGGAGATGAATATTCTGTTGAAATTATTGAATTTTTGAGTACAGGATTTGCACCAAGAGAATTTAATACCATGCAGAAGAAAAAATTGGTGGTCAGAGTTGTAGAGTATTAGTTGATTGTAGGTCATTTATACAAACTTGGAGCAGATATCATCTTGAAGAGATGTGTGATGAAGCATGAAAGACCCATTATTTTGGTAGAGGCCTGTGAAGGAATTGCAGGAGGACACTACGCAGGTAAGGATATTGTGTAGAAGGTATTGCGTGTAGGATTATGGTGGACAACAGGTCATAAGGATTCAAAGGAATACTGTCAGAATTTTGATGTTTGTCAAAGAGTTGGGAAGCCATCTAGGAGGTATGAGATGCCACTAAAACCACAGGTTACTTTACAAGTGTTCGATAAATTGGAAATAGATTTTGTAGGTCCAATTAATCCACTAGCAAGAATATTAGGAGCCAGATATATTATTACAGTGACAAAATACTTAACTATATGGGAAAAGGAAACACCAATAAAGGATTGCAGCGCAGAGACTGTGGCACATTTTTTATTTGAGAATGTACTGACAAGATTTGGATGTCCAATAATATTGATGAGTGATCAGGGGACTCACTTCATCAATGGTACAATCGATGCAATGCTGGAAGAGTTTAAGATATGCCACCAGAAGAGTACTTCTTACCACCCTCAAGAAAAAGGAATAGTAGAATCCTTCAACAAGATTTTGGAGAATGCCTTGACAAAGATTCATAATGTAAACAAAGATGATTGGGACTTGAAGGTACCAGTAGTACTTTGGGATTATAGAACTACCTACAAGAAATTAACAAGACAGACACGCTTCAGATTTTTCTATGAATAGGAGGCAGTAGTTCCCTTAGATTATTTGAAACCAAGTTTGTGCATTGCAGCAATCACAAACATGACAGAAAATGGTACAGTGAAGGAAAGATTGGCTCAACTGATGGAATTAGAAGAAGATAGAATCATGGTAGGTTTCCATCAAGAGGTACAGAAGGAAAAGGATAAATCATGACATGATATACATATCAAGAAGAATAATTTTAAGGAAGGAGATCCAGTTCTCCTCGATGATAGTAATTTTTTACAGCACCAAGGGAAGCTCATAATGCATTGGCTAGGGCCATATCAAATAAAGTCTGTCAGAGATGGAGGTTTTGTACATCTGCAAGACTTAACAGTAAAGGAAGTGAAAGGAATGGTGATTAGTAGTCGATTGAAATTGTACAGGGACAATCAACCTACTAACTCTCAATAGTTGTAGTGAAACAAGTAGACTTGTACATATTGTAAATAGTAGGAGCAAAAAGAAGAAAAAAAGAAGATAAAAACAGAAAAATGAAGAAAATTCCAAAAAGAAATAATTAAGAGGAATAAGTGATTCATTAATGACATCGTGTAGCAACTGGTGCGACATAATTTGGAATACTATGTGTAAGAAAATTGGATACTGCGCAAATGACCATAAAAAGTGAAAAACAAGACAGAACATTAATGATTGGGTTTATAAAAAGGGAAAAGCATAGGCAAGTTCAACACTTAGAGAATTTTGAGAAACTGATCACTTGAGAGCACGAGCAAAGGGTGATAGAGTAAGAGGAGAAGTTAATCGATTGAGTGCAAGAATATTTCTATGGAACCCCCAAAAGTTGGTGCTCCCGGCCAATTTGTGTGAGTAACCCGACAGTCTGGCAGGAATAAAGAACGCATGAAAGAACCAGAAAATTTTGTGGAGTTGGAGGATGTAACAACATATGATACTGAATCGATCAATCTCACTAGATTAGAGGAAGAACTATCAACCATGGAACAAGGGCAAGCAAGTCAAATAGCAGAAAACGCTAATAGCAACATGAACCCTAGTTCTGAAAAACCTACAAAAAAGAACAAGAAGAAAAAACAAGTCGGAGAAGAAGTTGAAGGCTAGCAGAAAATAGAGGGAGAAGAATAATAAGAACCTGAGGATAAAGCCACAAAATAAAACCTAGTCATGGGCTAATAGAGGAAAGAACCAAGCATGGTGGAAATTACTTACCCCATCTACCTAACGTTGTAGTCGCAATGGAAGACATGTTAGGGAAGGTTCCAAAGATAAATTATGTGGGCCATGATATAACCGACACAACAAAGTTTCTCGACTTCGTGTAGGAAGTATACTTGGAGGAAAGGGGGGAAGGTAGGTGTTAACGATTAAAATTTTAACGATGAATTCTGCCTACAAAGTATTGCTAAAGTGTTATTATTTAACTATGCTAATAATATATTAATAGTAGGTGGGACCCCCTTGTAGACTAGAGGCACAAGGATAGACATAGTACACATGTTTTGTTGTCGTTTTGATGTTGCCTACATAATCCTCCATTTTTGATGATACAGTCTTGGTTTCATTTGGAGTGATAATAGGTGGATAATGCATTATCATGGAATGTTTTTTTGCGACACGAGATAGTTTTATGGGTATGAGGAGCATGTTATTTACAGTTGCTATGTTATAACCTTGTTGCTAATTATTATGATTGATTACCTAGCCACATATATGCAAGGGATAATTTAATGGTAGCATGATCAAATCAAATAAAAAAACTATGAAAAGGTTCTAAAGTATAGCAAAAGGAAAGAAACTATGTATTTGAGCTATAATAAAAGACTATATGCAAATTTTGAATGAAAGAGTTAAGGGATACTAGTGTTAGTCCTAATTGTTATGTTATTTGTTTGGTTAATGGACCATGTGAATTTCATTAGATTTAAATGGAGGTGCATATAGCATTGTTAATATGGATTATTGTGTGGAGCTATGGAAAGGGTTAACGTGTAAACTATATTGGGTGGCAAACTATGCAATGGATATCACCTCATATCTCACGATGGTTTGGCATTGAATATGAATTGGTTATATGGCTTGATTATTGGTGAATGTGATTCTTATTGGGTTATCTTGTACTTCGAATTGAATGGGCCAGGTGATGGAAGCATCGTGCATTTACTGCATGTCACTCCATACATTCCCTATCGCCTGTCACCCTAGCATTTCTCCATTGTTGAAATTTCTCTATGTTGGTTGTCAAGCTCCGCATTTTCGAGCTCTTAGAAGAGAAATCTCAGCTAACTCGCCATTTAAGAATTTTTCCCACAGGTATGATTCTTTTCTCTCCATCCATGATGTATTCTCTGTTGTATGAGCCAAATGGTGGCTCAGTGATGCTTGGATTCTCTTTGTTCTTGAGATTTTTGTTTGTGTGTGAATGTGGTGTTATGGATTTGTGTGATGACTGTAAAATGTTGGAAATTATAAGTAGAGAAATGGGCATTGTTAAGTTGCGTGTTGGTTGTTGCTTGGTCAGTGTGGTTTTTATGGTGAGTCTCTGTGGAGTAATAGTAATTGTGGCATGATAAGGTTCTGAATTGATGGTTGAGGGTTTTATCCATAATTCTATGTATCACTGTGTATCAACTTGTTTCCCTCCCAGTTGTTGTGGTAACCCTTACCCGGTTGCAGAGAAACTGCCAACATTTGGTGTGCTCTTTGCTTCAAACCCCGAGTCATGGTTGATGGTCTATTCTTACTATCTTTTCACTGAAGTGTCCCAAGATCCATTCTTGGTTGGCACTGAATGTTAATACAGACCTATATGGCTATTGGATTGATACAACTTGTATCTTGGCGTTCTGTCAAACGAACGGGTGTGTCCTCACTGTTGTTGCTGTCAAGTTGTTTGACTCTTCAGGTGTTGGAAATAAATGTTATATCTCTATGTTTTTTTTGAATAACCACCACTGTTAAGTTAACCCTCATCCATTCTCTACAAGTATTTGAGCTGCCTGTGTGCACTGGGTTATTTTACTCTTTCTTTGCTCTCCTAGAGTGTTAACTATTGGTTTTGTTGCTGTGACTTGGAGTAATAAGCAAGGATTGTATGGCTCACTGTTGTGTCTTTTCAAAAATATATTTTGGCCTGTGGTTGATATAAGTCTCCGAAGATCGTCAACTCTCTTTTTTTGTGTTTAAAAAGATAAACATGCTCTTATTTCCTCCCTGCATTTGATTTTGACAGAGCCCGATTTGGAATCTGGCTTGTCTCTGCTCTCCTCAATCACCTTTCGGGGTTGTCAAGTATTGGTTATCAGTTAAATGGTTATGAATGTATTGGAAGACACATTCAAGTATTGGTTATCAGTTAAATGGTTATGAATGTATTGGAAGACACATTCTCTCTCATCGAGTCTTTGTCTAGTCCATCTATGATAAATGTTTTTGAACAAATAAGAATGAAAATGATCGGGGACTGTGTTCCTATTTCGTTATGGTTTCACTGACTGTGTTTAATCCAGCGTGGTATTGATTGCATAAGAAGACATATGTGTGAATTTTACTAAGCCCGATTAGGGTTCAGGCAAGGTAAAAAATGATGCTTGTGTGTCAATCGAGTTCTGTTCACTCATTATGAATGATTATATTGGAAACATCGCGTAGACTGTCAATTATTTAAAAAAGAAGTTATACCCATAAAGATTAGGCTCGGGGTTTATGTTGGGATGACTATTGTTGTTTCAAGATTTTGTAGATTGATTGATTGAAGTCCTGTGTATTATCGGGCATGCTTTTAAGTCTGTCCACGTTTTGAAAATATACCTGTGTATTTTTAAATTGGGCCCTATTGTTGATTGGTGAACAATGACTGTGTTGGCATGTTTACAAAATAGTGTGCTTGTCATTGATCGAAATAACAACAATGGCGATAGTATTCTTACAGGCAATAAAAACAACAATGATGGAAAACAGGGAAAGCATAAGTTAAGGAGAAGAAGCGAACAATATGAAATCAAAGCTCAAGAGAGATAGTGTTCTCAGAAACGTTGACGAGACCCAAAGTCATTAGGACTCGCAAAACCTTTGACACTTAGAAATTATTCCAAGTCGGGAGGATGTGCAAGCTAAGGAGGAGGAGCGACAATGGTCGTTGGATCACCAATCCTGAATACCTGATGTCTGTTAGATCATATTCCAGTGACTAGAGGAAGCGCATAGGAGAATTATAGATCTGATTCATTGGATTTGAGCACCAAGGACCAACAACCATCAGATCCAGTATAGTTGCGAAGAGGATAATTGGCGAGAACCATCTTCCAACTTCATGAAACGTGAAGTCCCGATAAGATATGGATAGTTAGATCACCAAGGATCGTGGGCCATTGATATAGATTATTTTGGATATCGGGAGTTGGAAGAGTTAGGGTTGTCTCACGTTAAAACACCCGACACACGAGGTCATGATTTGATCACAACTGTCGATCAAAGGGAGAGCATGGACCGTTGATCTGGCATGATGAAGAACGAATTCCAAATTATTGAATAAGAGATCTCGACCGTTGGATCGAGGAATAATCTGAGCTGTCAGATTGGTTTGAGTGGAAGGACAAGATAAGAGAGGAAAACGTTTGAGAATTCGATTATGCGAATTCCCGTCAACCGTCGGATCACTTTCAAGTGTAAGGACAAGATAAGCTAGCAGAGCTGCAATGATAATAGGTCAAGCGATCGATCTAAGATCCTGATCGATGAACAACATTTAGTTCAGGTTAAAAGATACAAGGAGGTTATGCTCTAGAAAGTTTGAGACTTGAAAAACCCGAAGTTCGGAGAGCCGGAGAGCCGAAGTATACAAAAATCGTCAGATCAGTTTGAAGTGGAAGGACAGTATAAGCTAGAAGAGCTGCATAACAGACAGATTGAGCCATCGATCTAGGATCATGATCAAGAAATGACATTCACTTCAAATATAAATATGCGAGGAGGTTACGTTCCAGAATGTTTGAGATTGGAAAAACCCGAAGCCTGAAATTCTGAAATGAATAAGGACCATCGGATTTGGAGGACATACGAGGACCATTGGATTAGTGTTGTTGGTCAGTAGACCACATTAGAAGACCACATCAGCAGACCGCGTCAGAAGACCGCATCAATAGATCACGTCACAAGACTACGTCAGTAAGGACAAGCGGCACAATCAGACGATGAAAAGTGTCAAGTTGATTTAACATTCCAGGTACATGCAAATCACAAATACGAGTGACACGTGGTAGCTACTAGGGTCATGACACATCATCAAGTAAATCTCAGCCATTGATGTAGAAAGGTGAGATCTGGTTTGTAGACTTGAAAGGAAATATCTGAACCATCCATTTAGGAGCATCGTCAATATCATGAGATCAATGGTCGTTCTCCATTGCGGGGCTAGAACATGCTTGGGTCTTAATTTTTCGTGAGCGGGCTGCAATTGAAAACATGGTTTAGGAGAAAGGATGCATGGAGGCTCGTAGTGTATTGTGAGGCAAAAAGCGGGTTTCCCTCAAATCGCCTATGGACGCACCCGCAATCACGTGGTCACATGAAGCTTATAGCCTAAGGTCATATCGTGAAATAGAGCCAACACTCACTAGACATAAATTGGGAAGTTCCTTTTGAATAGGCGTTTGGTCACTACCGATGGTCACATGAAAGGAAGGGGATTAGTAAGAAAAGATAGCGCCTACTGCAAAGGTTATCTCAGGAAGGGAAAATGTGCCAAAGGAACGAGTGTGTAGAATTTCTTTCTGTAACTGTCGGAAAGGAATGATTGTAACTGCCAGAAACGAAGTGATTGCAGCTGCCAGAGAATTCAAGGAGTTGTAGGGTAAATGCTAGAGGATCCAAAGACTCTCGAGGTAACCTCTAGTGAAGTGAAGATTCATCATTTAGAAAATTGACAGATGGAAATGCATCGATGATTCTTTTCTCTCCATCCATGATGTATTCTCTGTTGTATGAACCAAATGATGGCTCAGTGATGCTTGGATTTTGTGTGTTCTTGATAATTTTGAGTGTGTGTAAATATGGTGTTATGGCTCTCTGTGATGACTATAAAATGTTGGAAATTGTAAGCAAAGGAATGGGTATTATTAAGTTGTGTGTTGGTTGTTTTCTCGGTCAATGTAGTTTTATGATGGGTTTCTGTGGAATAATAAGTAGAAGTGGTGCAATATGGATCTGGATTGATGATTGAGAGTTTTTTTTTCTGTGTATCATTGTCGATTAACTCATTTCCTCTCATTCATGGTGGTAACCCTTACCTAGTCACAGATAAATTTCCAACAGTTGTTGTGTCTTTTCTTCAAACTCTGAGTCGGGGTTGATGGCCCATTCTTAATGTATTTTCACTTAAGTGTCCCAAGATCTAGTCTTGGGTATCCCCGAATGATAATACAGGCCTGTGTGGGTATTGGATTGATACAGGTTGTATCTTGACGTTCTATCCAAAGGGACATGTGTTTCCTCACTATTGTTGTTGTCAATTTGTTTCGGCCCTTCAGGTGTTGGAAAGAGATGTTATATCTCTGTGTTTTTTTGAATAACCACCGCTATAAAGTTAACCCTCATCCCTTCTCTACAAGTATTAGAGGCACCTATGTGCATTGGGTTATCTTACTCTTATTGTCTCTGCTCTCCTCAGGTGTTAACTATTGTTTCCGTTGTTGGGACTTGGAGTAATAAGTAAATACTATGTGGCTCATTGTTGTGTCCTTTTCGAAATGTATTTTGTCATGTGGTAGATGTAAGTGTTGGAATATTGTCAGCTCTTTGTGTTTTTTTTTAAAATACAAACAATCTTGTCGCCTCCATACATTTGATTTCAATGGAGCCTGACTTGAACTCTGACTCCTCTCGGCTCTCTTCAGGCACCTTTTGGTTTGTCAAGTATTGGTTTATCAGTTAAATGGTTATGAAAGTCTTTAAGACACATGCTCTCTCATAAAGTCTATGTCTGGTCCTTCTATGATAAAATTGGTTGAACAAATAAAAATGGAAACGAGCGGTTGCATACAGTCGAGGGTTTTCTTCCTATTCGTTATGGTTTCTCTCATTGTGTTTTATCCAGCGTGGTCTTGATTGCATATGAAAACACCTTTGCGAATTTTACTAAGCCTGATCAAGGTTCTGGCAAGCTTAAAATATGCATGTGTGTCGGTTTGGTTATGTTCACTTCATATATTATATTGGAATCATTGTATAGACTACCAATTGTTTTAAAAGGAAGTTATACCCACAGAGATAAGGTTTGGGGTTTATGTTTGGATTGATTGTTTTTTCGTTTCAATATTTTGTCGATTGATATGATGAAGACCTATGTATAATCAGCCATTCTTTGAAGTTTGTTCACGTTTTGAAAAGAGATATGTGTATATTTTAATTGGGCCCGATTGTTGATTGGTAAACAGTGGATGTTGATTGTTATCATGGTGCATTA
>CBVK0100034001.1:0-20863 GCA_900067695.1 Picea abies | reverse complement strand
AAAACTTCAATTACCCAAAATAGAGTAATTTTACCTGTGTTTTGAGTAACAGTCACCATCAAGTATTAATCATGAGCTACTAATGAAAGTCCTTATAGGGATAACGGTATCTCATGTTTGACCATTGATTTCCAATGATGAGTCAAATTAGATTATTTGGTGGCACTTACTTGGCATTGCGCGGATGAATGGTAACTAAACAAGTGTCTCGAGATGATTAGATTGGCCGTCAAATTTCATTTCCACGTGTGACCATTGGATTTGACACGTTTAATGACACTTAACACATTATTTTGGGGTGGGATGAAGTGGTTTTGGGTTCACCCGCTTTTCCCCTAAAATGCGTCTGAGGATGACATGTATCTTCATGGGAAACAACGGTTGGAATTTCGGGCCCGCTCATACATTTTAACCTACGCGCTAGTTCTTTGCCCGAAATGATCCCTGATAGTTAATCTACGGCGCTTACGATCTGTGGTCCACTGGGTTCCATCAACTCCACACTTCCTATAGACTTAGCCTCCTTCCGCTAGATATGGCCCCATCCTCCAGTTTATCTCTTCTCTACACTGGTTTAGCCTCTTGCTAAGTCCCGGAACTTGGATTCCATATAAAAATTGTTATAGTGATAACAGAATGCATGGTTAAGTAGAAATAACAAGAAGTCAGAAAGAACATCCCCCAAACCCCTTCCATGACTACAATCATATGCATCATGTAGTCCCCCATAAACCATCTTGAGTGAGACTACGTTGTGCACCCCATGCATAGTGTACCCTTCTAGCTTACCATAAGGGTCAATGGTAATAAGGGTTTTGTTGGAGAACTAAGGTGAAACCCGAGTCAACCCATAAATCCAACACCAAGTCATGCCTAGTTGTTGTAACCACATTACCCTTATTAATTTCTTGTTACATCCACTTTAGCCTCAACCAATAACTCATTAACATCTTGTGCAACCATCTAGAAGCTTCTTGTAGACTTATTCAACCTTTGAAATCAACTAATCTTGTTGACATCAATGACAACTAGCTCACCAACTAACTCAAAAAAATATTGTGAAAACTAACTCATCAACTAAACAAAATAAAAACATTGTGACAACTAAATCACCCACTATCTCAACAACAATAATGAAAAAAATTATGGGGCTTTCAGACTTCTCCAAGAGTTGACATCAATGAAAATCAATTGTCCAACAATCTCCCCCTTTGGCATTGATTGAAACACCAATATTTATGGAAACACTCATACTCCAATAGTCATGCTCCCCATGTGACCAAGTCACACTCATCAATGTTTCTCTCTCTGCCCTTTGACATCAATGGAAAAGGGTATCTCTCCTTGGGGTTTCTCCCCCTATCTTCATGCATATGTTCTTTCTCTTTTTCTCCCTTTGACATCATGGGAAAAAGGATAACTCCTCTCATCTCGATGCTTCTAATATTGATTTCTTGATTTCTTTCTCTGACGGTTTCTCTTTCCTTGACTTCTCTACAATATGTATAACAATATGGGACTTCATCTATACTATTCCTTTCCTCTCTTCTGGTTCTTTTTTTCCATTGGTGCTTCCTCTTGTAATTCTCTAACATATATAAAAATCATCCAAAAATTATTGACTTCAAATCTTTACACATCAATGACCATACTATTCAACAATGTCCCACTGATGATATAGCTTACGTTGAAGGTTTCTATTTCTCTATTCTTTTATTCCTTTCACTACTTGTCTTCGTGTGTCCACTTGATTCCACTTGTCTATTGATTCCATTTATTCCAATTGTAAATATGTTATGTCATATATATGTATATACCTTCCAATGATCTCATAAATCCATATTTTTCCATATGTCATAAGTTTTCCATAATTATGCTACTCAACTGTCCACAATGTGACCCATCAGTTAATGTACTATTATGAAGGCTTCTTTGTTGTAATTGATCACCACATATTCTTGTTTCTCAGATTCAATCAAATATTTCCACTGATATGCAATACATCCTTGAACCTGTAATAAATATATCCATTCCTAGAAAGTGTGGAAATGATATTCCTCTAATATCTACATGGGAACATTGCTTCTCAATCGATCAATCTGTCATTTTGTACTTATTCTATCTCACTACTTTGAATTTGTCTCTACAATCACTTCAAATTGTTTTAAGGATGGTTCGTTGATCTATAGTGGCTATTGCACCGATTCCCATTATTCATTATTCATATTTACTGGGAGTCTCCAAGTTGGATGGCTTAGAAAAATGGAGTAATTCTCCCTAATGTGGAGTAGTCTTCCTCTTCATCTGTAGACTCATCATATCCATAAACTTTGACTTCTTCCTTTTTTCTTGGGGATTCATTATGATCTTTCACTAAAATTATCGATAGTACAATTTCTTGGGTTTGTTATTTATTCACCTGCTCTTCATTTCTTTCTCACATTACTGCAATACTTGCAATCTCTGGGACCTAGTCTTGATTCACTTGTTCTTATTGTTATACATTTCTTCTCCAAACATTATTGTATCTGCTATCTTTATTTTTTTCCTGTAGATTTGTCCTGATCTCATACTATTACCAATCTTGAGAGTATGACTTATGAGTGTCCTTCATACATTTGTTCTTCCTTTACATGTTCTTGTTTTCTTTTCCAAACCTTCTTATATCTGATATCAATGTTCCTTTTCATAAAAGTATCCATCATGTTCCTACAATCACGAGTTGTATGTCCATAGTTATGTAATTTGTAACATTCAATATTATATAGAGTCACATATGCATTTTTTTCTTGACCATTTCTTCCATAAGCCCTACAATCTGCAACTTTTTGTCCAAAGTTAGTACAAATAAAACAATGACCATAAAATAAATTTACATACCTCGGAGTGAATGACCTTCTTTGTGGTATAGTCCTTCTGAATTCCTACTTTATATGATCATGATATTCTCTTCTATTGATCCCTTCATCATTATTGAAGCTTCTTTATTGCTTGAATGTGGAAGTTGAACATTCTTTGTTAAAATTTTCTCAAGGATTTTAGTCGTCCCTTCCACCCACCTATTGGCCTTTGGATGATATGAAGTGGTTATCATTTTCTTATTAAGGTAGAGATATATGATGTTTCTAGTATTCTTGGAGGTAAATTGATCTCCCCCAAATGTAACAATCTCCATGGGTATCCTATACCTAATGAAGAATTCTCTATGGATAATTTTTTCCATAGCTTTTTGTGTTGCTTCCTGGAGTGTCTTTGCTTCCATCCACTTTTTAACATAGTCAGTGAAAACCAGGATGTAGGATTTTTTCCGGGACATGGGGGTTAATAGATATGAAATAAAGGACCCATTTTGAAAAAGGTTCACTACCAGTTATATCTGTAGAGGCATTTCGTGTGATTGAACTAGGTGTCTCATCCTATGGAATTGTCACAATATTTTACATACTCCTTGCATCGTGGAATATAGAGGTCCAGTAGTATCCAAGGTGAAGTACTTTATAGAATGTTCTTTTATCCACGAAGTTTCCTCCTCAGGGCCCATCATGACATGGCCTCAGGATGTCATAAATTTATTCTTCCTTACACAGTGTCGGATGACAGAATACGGTCTTCTATGGAAAAGACATCCTTCAATCTAGGAATACATGTGGATTTTCCTGACGACCCTCTGTTGTTCCTTTGGTGATAAGTGTGATGGAATTTTTCCTATATCCAGGTAATTAGAAAAATATGCAAACCATGGCGATTTAGTAGATATTGTGTAAAGGTGCTAATAGGGAAAAGTGTCCTTGAATGGGGGTGCATTCCCATCATTGACAAGATGGGAAAGGAATTCAACAACGATGTTATGTTTCCCTGGTTTTTCCATGATGGTAATTTCAAACTCTTGTAACAATAGAAACCATATACTCACCCTGTCATGAGTGATAAGTTTATTCATCAAATATATTATGGTAGCATGATCAGTGTGTATGATTAAAGGATATCCAAATATATAATGGTAAAACTTATTTATACCATGGATGATAGGAAGAAGGTATTTTTCTGTGATTATATAATTTATCTCAGCGGGTGTAAGATTCTTACTGAAAAGGCATATTTCATATGGCTTACGTGATTCTTCTTGTTGTCCAAGCACAACACCAATGGTGATGTCTAATGCATCCATGGATATGTGAAATGGAAAGGACCAGTCTAGTCCCCTTAGGATAGGTATTGTTGTTAATTTATCCTTTAGTTATTCAAAATCACTCTGGCACCTGACATTCCAATTGACTTTAGCATCCTTTGTGAGTAACAAGAATAAGGAGCATGCAATTTTTGCAAAATTTTCTATAAAGCATCTATAATATCCATCCTTACCTAGAAAAATTCTTACCTCTTTTGTGTTTCCTGAGGAGGAATATTAAGTATTACCTCTATCTTTGTTGGATCAACCTATATACCTCCTAGAAAGGTGTCATGGCCCAAGACAATACCTTATCTTAACATCATGGCACATCGTTCATTTTTTAGAGTGACATTGGACTCCATGCAACTCTTAATTACTTTCTCTAAGTGAATAAAGTTGATATGAAGTTGTTACCATATGTCGTGATCTTGTACATGTACACTTCTATGCATTTGTGAATGAGATTGGAAAATATACCAAGAAATTCCCTCTAAAATTTAGTTGGAGCATTACAAAGTCCAAATGTAACACCCTATACGCAAATTTTCCCCATGGGTAGGAAAATGTGGTCTTCTCTTTATCCTTGAGTGCAATTGAACTTGGTTGTAGCCACTAAATCCATCGAGGAAAGAGAATTATTTATTCCTAGCTAATGTGTCCAACACTTGGTTGATAAAGGGTAGGGGAAAATGGTCTTTGTGGGTGGCTTTGTTCTTCTTCCTACAGTCAATGCAGATCCTCCATTTACCATTTACCATCTTCCTTAACTATATCCCTCAATGGTGGTTTAATCCTACGTTGTAGTTGGTGAATGGGTTTGGATTGTTCTTTGATGTATATATGGTGTGTACACAAGTCTGGGTAGATTCCCTTCATATCTGTATAGTCCCATGTGAAAGAATTGTTTTACTTTCTTAGGACCTCAATGAGTTGTTTCTTTTGTGATTAAGACAACCACTGGTTAATGTTCAAAAAATTTCCTGGGATAATATCTATAGTTTAGGTAAGGGACTTAAGGATTTCAACAGTGGGTGTCTCTTGTGGTATTGGTAGTGCATCAGCCACAAAAAGTTTTTCTTGAGCATGTATGCTCAGAAGTTGATTAAGTTTGTGTCGAGAAGATGATGAGGCAGAAGCTATGAAATCATTGATATCATCATATTTTGTCTTCTCTATGACAACATGGTATTGGAAAATTTGAAAGTACTTTTTGGGTAACCTCCTCATCTTCATCCACCCAAATGGGTGCTTTGGGTCGACATTGATCTTGGATGGGGGGTACAAAGAAATTTTCTTTGTTTAACTTCCATGAGATATTTTTGTGCCCCCGGATATATAGCCTACAGAAATTAGCGTTTTCCATCCATGTTCATCCCATAATCAAGGGGTAGCCACCCAAGGAAGTATTAGGTTGTAAGACCATAAAGTCAGTGGGGTACTCCCAGGAGTCCACCAAGATTACTACATCTTCTAGGATTCCCTCTAGTTTTACAGTGGATCGGTCTACCAGTTGTAATAACTGTCAGGAAATGAAACACACTTCCACACTAAACCTAGTAGAAGAGAAGAAGAATTTAATCAATAACATAAATGATAAATCAATCACACAGCACACAAATATTTTACCTTGGAAACCCAAACCAGGAAAACCAGCATTCCTTGAGTGTTTTTCTATCTTGTTGTCTTATTCAATATAAATAAAAGGTTACATGTCTAACTTTGGTCCACATGTAAGAAAAAATCGACATCATGCCCTCTTTCATGTGCAAGAACAACCCTATTACCAATCTGGCTTACATCTACATGATCAACAACCTACATCTAAATATTTCTCTAAATATTGGCTATCTTACGATTCATTTATTATTCACCTTTACAGCCTTACAACACGCCTCTTTATAGGATTTACAATAGGTAAAACCCTAAAGACATGGTGCCTAAAAATAGTTACAGATCCATGTAGATCATTGGCTACAAATCCCACAAATCTCGGGATTCTGCTACAGTCAACTCCAATTCAGATTACCAGTCAACTATCAATCGACCTTCATTCAGTCTTCATTCGGTCACCACATTCCCGCTCGTTGACCTCTTGTTGGTATACCTCTTCGACTTGTTGTTTATTCCTTTACCATGTTGAACTGCCTCGAACTTTGACTTCGACTTTACCTAGTCGAATAACCTTAACCTTCGACTTGTTTTCTATCTACCTCAACCTGATGTCAATCCAACTCAACTTTGGTCATTAATCGATTCACCTCAACCAGAATTTCACTACAAAGAATATAACAACCCAACATTCTCCCACTTGTTGTCTTCTTTGTTGAAACTAGGAGATTCATGAACTTTCATTGACAAACCCAGGGCAGCAGTGCCCATTTCCTCTATGCACCAAGAGAAATTCAAAGTACTCACATACTTGGTCAACAAGTCTTCTATGTTTTCCAATGTGTCTACTTTCTCCAGCATCACCTTGTTACTTTTCACCATATCTATTATGAAATGGCATTGTACATCAATGTGCTTAGTCTTCAAATGATAAGAAGAGTTATTTTCCAAAATTATTTCTCTTTGATTGTCACAACTTAGCTTCATAGCTCTCTGATCAAACCTGATTCATAAACACAACCTTTGCAACCATAGTGCTTCTTTTCTTCCATGAGTGGACACCATGTATTCATCTTATGTTGTTGACAAGGATATAACCACTTATTGCTTACTCATCCAGCTTATTTCTCCATTGAACATCTTGAATACATATTCGTTGGTCGACCTCCATCGATCCAAATCTCCATCCCAATCGGAATTTACAAAGTCATGTAAATTTAATTTACCATAGTCGCCTCCAGGTATTTATTGGTAGCATATATCATATTCCTTCATGCACACAAATACCTGAATACTCTTTTGACATTTGTCCAGTGCTCCGTCCCTGGTGTCGACATGTACCTGGTCAATAATACCACTACATGGGAAATTTTTGGTTGAGTGCATACCATCACATACATTATACTACCAACAAGACTTGCATATGGAACATGTGTTATGTCCTTTCTTTCTTCCTTTGTCATTGTACATTGTTTAGCAGTTAGCCTTTCTCCCACTGGAATTGGCACATTCACTGGTTTGCAATCCTGCATGTTGAACCATTTCAAAATTGTTTCAATATACTTCATTTGATTCAACTAGAGATTTGTATCGGCTCGATCGCTCTTAATCTCCATTCCCATAATGAATTTAGTTGCACTGAGATCCTTCATGTCGAAATTGGAGGATATTTTCTTCTTCACTTTCTTTATTACGTCCATGTTGTTTCCAATCAGCAACATGTCATCGACATACAAAGATACATAGATGAAATGCCCATGTTTTTCCTTGGAATATATGCAGTGATCAGCTTTGCTTCTCACAAATCCAAAACTAAGGATGTATGTGTCGAACTTATGGTACCACTTCCTTGGTGAATGCTTTAGACCATAAAGGGATATTTTCATTTTGCACACCAACTCTTTCTTTCCCTTTACTACAAATCCTTCAGGTTGTTTTATGTATATTTATTCTTTCATGTCCCCATGTAGGAACATTTTCTTTGCATCCATATTTCTATTTCCAGATCAAATTTTGCAGCCAGAGACATGAGTACTCTAATGGAAGTTAATTTTGCAACAAGGGAAAAAATCTCTCCGAAGTCGACTCCCTCAACTTGGGAATATCCTTTCACTACCAATCGATCTTTGAAATTATCAACTTGTCCTACGACATTCATCTTCTTCTTGAATACCCATTTTCTACCGATGGTATTTATTCCACTAGGAAACTTGAATAAATCCCATGTCTTAGTCTTGTGCAAGGATTCCATCTCTTTGATCATGGATTCCTTCCAAATTTTACCCTCTGCCGAGTTGACTTCCTCACCGACCAACTTGGGATCATCATTAATGGAAGTTAACACAAATGTGGAATGAAAGTCGGATAGACTATACCTTTTGACTGGTTTTCTTACTCTTTCTGACCTCCTTACTATCGAAGCATGTTGTTCCACCACTTCCTCTTATTCAGTTGACTAATTTGAATCATCTTCTTTGTTCCTCAATTCAAACCGCACCATATCAGGATTATTCTCAATCTAAACAATTTCTTCAGGATCGGACTTACCTATGAATTCTCTGAAGACCACATCTTGATTGTACACATTCTTTCTTGATGTAGGATCCCAGAGCTTATATCCTTTCATTCCTTATTTGTACCCAATGAAAATACATTTTATTTCCTTATTTTCCAGCTTGCTCCTCTTTTCCTTGGGAACATGCACAAATGCATCACAGCCAAATACTTTGATATGTGAAATTGAAGGCTTATTACCTTAACATACCTCATGTGGATTCGTTTCAACTAGCACCGACGAAGAAGACATATTCACCAGATATCTTGCAGTGTCGACTGCCTCCACCTAGAATTATTATGCAAGCCCAGTACCATTGAGCATGCTCCTTGCCTTGTCCATAAATGTTCTATTCATTCTCTTGGAAACTCCATGTTTTTTTGGGTTATATGGTGTGTTATTTTGGAATTATATACCACACTTCTTATAGAACTGATCAAATTATTTTCCATGGAATTCACCACCATTGTCAATTCTCATCACCTTAATATTCTTACATGTCTGGTTTTCTACAATATCTTTAAACTCTTTAAATTTATCGAAAACCTATGATTTCTTCCTCAGTAAATATATCCATGTCTTTCTGGTAAAATCATCTATGAAGGATACATAATACAGGGATCCCCCAAGTGGAGGCACTATAACCGGTCCAAACATATCTCTATGCACCAATTCTAGAATCCCATTTTCCCTTGTCACTCCAGATGGAAACCTCACCTGAATTTGTTTTCCATATATGAAATGTTCACAAAATTCAACTTCTAAACCACATTCAGGAATACCTTTGACCACACTTTTATTGTGCATAGCTCGAAGTCAGTTTTCTCCAATGTGTCCCATCCTCGCATGCCAGAGCAAGGTCAAGTCGCCTTTCTCATGTCTTGTCAAGTCGGTTTGTACCGACTCATCCCAAGTCGGGTTGAGTTGATTTGAAGTCGAGTGGAATTCAGGAGCAACGATGTTGTTGCATACATTCGAGTCGACATTCCCTAACAAATTGAATAAATTTCCAATATGAACTTCTTTCATTAAGATCATCACACCTCTGACCATATTGCACGAATCCTTCGGAAACAGAGTGTGCACTCCAGCATCATTCATATTACTGATAGATATCAGGTTTCTTTCCAAACCTGGAAGGTGTAGCACACCTGGAAGGGTTCTTTTCCTACCATCCTGCAGTGTCAAACGAACTCTTCCTCGTTCAACAATTTTGGTTGTCGAGTCATCCCCCAAGAACACATCACCTCCATCATATTGTTCATATTCACATAACCATTCTCTATGTGGTGTCATATGATAGGATACTCCTGAGTCAATCAACCAAACACCTTGATCTGACTATGTACTGATCAATGCTAGGTACACATCATCTCCCTTATCTGGGTTTGTCTTTCTCTCAGTCAACAACTTCTCATTGGATCATGTACTGACTTCCATTTCCCTCAACTTACAGTCCTTTTTGTAATTCCCAACTTTACTGCATTTCCATCATCTTCTTATCAACTAAACATCGGATTTAGATCTACCCTTCAACTTAGACTTTCTACCAGAGAATTTCCCTTTATCTCTTTTAGCAGATCAACCTCTCACCACTAAATCATCTTTGGTTGATCCTTCCATGTTTTTTCTTCTCATTTATTATGACATTAGAGAAGTAACCACGTCTTCTAGTGCTAGTGTGGTTGTATTACTCCCTATATCCATGACTAATTTATCCCAGTAGTCTGGAAAAGAGAATAATAGGATTATACTCTTCTCCTCCTCAGTTATTTTAATATCCACAGACAATAACTAGATTTAAATGGTATTAAACTCATTTAAATGCTCAGTCACCGAATTTCCATCACTCATTCTCAGAAGATACAGTTTATTTTTAAGAAACATCTTATTTACCACAGATTTCGACTGGTATAATATTCCCAACTTGTCCCATGGTTTCTTGGTTGAATCTTCACATGAGACATTCAACAGTATTGAATCTGCAAGAAAAAGTTGAATCGTACTTCTTGCTCTTATTTCAAGTTTATCCAATTCTTTCATTGACATGCATGTCGGTTGGGTACCTGGAGAGACTGTTGTCCACTATTCTCAATCTACAAGAATATCTTCCATTTTAAGCTTCCAAAGCTCAAAATTATATCCATTGAATTTTTCTATCTCTATTCTCAAACTGCTCGCCATTCTTTACCCCGATAGTTAACACAATTTATGACTTACAACTCTTACTATACCTAGGGTTTAGCTCTCAAATTCAAGATTGGTAAATCAATATCTAATACACACATCAAATCTTAACACATCTCTGATACCACTTGTCAGGAAATGAAACACATTAAACCTAGCAGAAGATAAGAAGAATTTAATCAATAACATAAATGACAGAGAAATCACACAATACACGAAGATTTTACCCTGGAAACCTAAACCGGGAAAACCAGAATTCCTTGAGTGTTCTACTCTCTTGTTGTATTATTCAATCTGAATAAAAGGTTACATTTCTAAACTTGGTCCACACCTAAGACACATTCGACATCATACCCTATTTCCTATGCAAGAACAACCCTGTAGCCAATATGTCTTACATCTACATGACCAGCAACCTACATCTAAATATTTCTCTAAATATTGGCTATCTTATGATTCATTTATCATTATCCTTTACAGCCTTACAACACACCTCTTTATAGGATTTACAATAGGAAAAACCCTAAATACATGGCACCCGAAAAAGGTTACAGATCCATGCAGATCATTGGCTACATATCCTGCAAATCTCAAGATTTTGTTACAGTCGACTCCAAGTCAGATTACCAGTCGACTACTAGTAGCCATTCATTCGGTCTTCATTCGATCACCACATGCCCTCCTGTCGACCTCTTGTTGGTTGACCTCTTTGACTAGTTGTCGATACCTTTACCATGTTGAACCTACTCGACCTTCGACTTCAACTTTACCCGAGTCACTAACCTTGAAATTCAACTTGTTTTCAATCTATCTCAACCCTCGACCTAATGTCGATCAGGGATGATTTTAGGGGCTAAATTTCGCTCATGGGCTAATTTTCCATGGTTTTTTCAAAAACGAGATTCATTATTTTAAAAATGATTCGCCCAAATTCTATAGGATAAAATTATTTTACTTTAAAAATCGTCAAAATTTTATAAAAACTATATAAAATCCTTAGAAATTTGAATATTTTTACAAAAATATTGCTAATCATCTATAGTTGGCATACTAAGGATTAGTAATATTCGCCAAGGTGTCCACATTTTAAAATAAATTTCCATCCTTAAAATCATCCCTGATGTCGATCCACCTCGATTTAGACCATCATTCAATCCACCTCGACTAGACTTTCATTGCAAAGAATTTAACAACCCAACAATACCATTGGGATCTTCCTAAGGCCTATCAACCCTAAGGCTCTCATGGTTTATCGATTCATGATGTTGAAGGATGCCCCTAGGTTAATTATGATATTAGGAATAGTGGTCCCATTGATCTAAACATTTACTATGGGACTGCTAGGTTATAAATATTTTGTTGTGGAAACCCCACTAAGAATTAATTCTGCTAATTTACCTATCACATGTACCATCTAGGGATCTTTCCTTTTTCTACATGGTATTCATAGGAATAACTCCCTAACTTATTTTTAGTATATTGGGACATCCTTGATAACTTGGAAGAGAGGTATTTAGACACACACATTTTTGAGTTCCCCGAGGAAGTCTAATTTCAATTGAGTAGGAGGTTTGTTGATATTTAGTCTTTCTAGAAAAAGTGGGTTTTGCACCTCCTTGTTATAATCTAATTTCAAAGCAGAGGGTTGTTCGGTTGATATATTTTTAGGTGGATCTTCTTCCTCATAGTATTATATAGTTATTGATGAGGATCGCTAATTTATGGTTTTCCCGAATCTTAAGTGTATATCTTGATATTCTAGGGAATAGATAGAGTAAGTAGGGTAAAATGGAAATCCAATAGCATATGCTTGTTGTGTTGGTTTTTCATTGGGGTTAGGGATAGGCTGTTTAGTTATTTGCAGTCAAGGAGGAGGTTGGTTAGGTTGTGGTAATTGTGGTGGATGTTGGGGGGTTGTAGGTTGTTTTGGTAGACTGTTGAGGTCTCCCAAAAGGTGGGTTCCTCCACCCCTACGTGGAAGGATTATTTTGGGGTGACTTAGTCATCCATTGTGAGTTTTTGGGATTAGATAAATACTATTGTTGGGAAGGATTTTGCATGGAGCCATTATTCCAATAATAATTGAAATACTGAGATTTTTCTAGAGACATACCTTCGGGTCGAAGTTTCCAGGATCACTTTTGTGTGATGATACTTAATTGATCGGCTTCCCCACTTGCTTCCTCATATACTACTTTTAAACTGAGTAAGGAGGGACACCTACTAGTGGAGTGTTTGTCTTCATAGATCCCACATATTTTAATTTCATCAAGTGGGCACTCCTTCAATGGATGTATTTTCTACATTTCAAGCAAAAGATGGCTAAGGCCGCTTCTTTCTTCTCTCATTTATTTTTCAATTGTAGAGTATATAATTGGGAGCTTAAGGAACTCAGTATATTTGTTTTGAAATCCCCCTGCATATTCCCAATCTTGGCTTGGGTGAATCCCATTTTGGGTGTCTTATTGATCCTTTTCAATGTGTCCCTTGGCCCTTTCCCTAGTCATGAATTTCCTCTAGAGTACCTTTGACATAGTTTACAGATAACTTCATAAGGTTGTTGGTATATATCACCACCTACCATTAGGTTCAATATATCAATATAGTCATCTCTAAACCCTCTTAGCAACAATATTTGTTTAGTCTCTAGGTCTAACTGGCTTTTCCTTGACTGTTGTAAATTGTACTTGAATCACTCCATGAAGTCTTCCATGCTCCCCTCCTCATTATAATTTATTTTGAACACTTCTTCTCGACGATCCTTATCCTTGCAATAGTCTTGGTATTTTTCGAGGAAAAAATTTCTCACATGTGCCCATGTGGTGATGTGTATCTTGCCGAGTCCCATGAACCATTGGAGGGTAGCATTCTTAAGGGTGGTCAAAAAGAGCTTTAGTTTGTGAGGGTCAGAAATGTAATCATAACTTCTACAAAGGACATCAAATTCGAACAAAAATGTCTTTAGTTCCTTGGTAACCAAACCATGAAAGTTTGGCAACGAGGAGTGCAGGATATTATTCATTTGAGTCACCCCATCTGTATTTATGATTGGAAAGTTGAAGTTGGCGACTTCTATCTTCACTTATTGGTTTGTTTCTTCAGCCATTTCTCTTGTAAACTATAGGAAATTATATGTCTGCTTCTTTGGGAATTCAGTAGGACTGATTAGATCATTCGGTGCGTCATTGTTCAGTTGTTCATTCATTTGAGAGTCCTCGTAAAATAATAGTGTTGTTTTTATTGAGGATGTAGCCTGGGATAGATGTGTTTATTCTGCATAGGGGAGTCTTAGGTTTATTTTATCCATAGAACTAGTTGTTTGAGTCAGATAATTGGGTTGGTTAGATCCTTCTCCTCCTTGATTTTGTTTTCCCTGCAATGTTAGTTTGTGGGGGGGTTTCGCAGAACAATTGAATCGAACGTTTGGGTCTCTACTTATTTTCATGAGATTTTGAAAAGAATCCTATTTTAACCAAAACTAACACTCATGTTGAAAACACACACCAAATACAAAGTCAACTGAAAAGAAGGAACTGGAATAAAAGCACACAAATACAAACAAATCCTCCTATATAGATATGCTTCTAGAGACAGGGAAGAAAGAAGTTGCATGTTGACAGTTCCCTGGAAATGATTCCAAAATTGACGGGATTTTTAATTACCTTTCTAATCTCTCAGAAAGACAGTTAGAAAGATTGTTCATTTAATTATCAATTTGCAATTCTTATGGAACTTGCGAACTATATGCATTGTCTATGCCAAGGAAAATCATTAAAACATTGTCCTATATATGAATTTGTTGCAGGATAAAATGATCAGATGAAGGGTTCAATATATCTTTGACAAAGTCACCAATTCTAAGGACAACAAACTAGCAAAATATTTAACACTCTACACTATCATAGCTGAGCCTGGAAGCACTTAGTGTTGCAACCCCCAACTGAGTGAAAAATTGAAAGAAGAAACAACAAGCTAATCTAACTCAATGTTGAGGCCTCAATGTATCCCCTTAATTTTTACAAAAATAAATGGGTCCCCATTTGGATTTTGAAAAACATTGCTTTCATTTTCATTTGATTTTGTCTTGCCCGATTTGAAAAGATGATTTGATGGTTTCCTTTCTTTGGTGTTTAGGTTTTTTACACTTCTTATTATAAATTATTTTGTCTTATCTTTCATGAGATAAGGATGTGGTGATATAATATTGTCAAAAGAAATTAATTAGCAAAATTCCACCCATGCATCTAGCTTAATGATTATGATTTCGGTAATCGATTGGTTGCGTTATTTGTTTCAACGCATTTTTGCGCATAAGTAATGATTGCACCATTTGAGTTTTTGGGCCCCTGGTTATTCAACATTCTTTGTGTGCTCATTTAAACCTATTCAAAGTGATTATATGCCTCGGTTTGCTTAAATTTGGGTTATCACTATGTTTTGCCACTTTCGTCGAGATTTAATCTTCAGTACATAAATAAACTAGTTGAATATTTTGACAGATCAAAATAATTCAACTAAAATATAAAATTTAAGAAATTCAATCGAACACCTTAAAAGAGAACATATCAAATAGTGAAAACGAACCAAAAAAACTTTAGATTTCAATATTTAAGCATATTTGTTTACAAGCTTTAAACTTTCATTTAAAAAAAAATTCTTTTGCATTTTTATCATCTTTGGAAAAATCAAAAATTTCAATTAAGACTTGTTTATATGAAATTTTTCTTCTTGGGAGAATATACTTAAAATACTAAACACTAGCCAATGGTTTTCAATTCAAGTGAAGAATTGTTTTTTACGAAGCTCTTACTTTTGTAAAAAAAATATTTTTATATTACATGATGATGCATCATTTTTATTTTTGAAAAAAGGATATGTTTTCTTACCATTAATTTGATCTATAACGTTTAGTAGTTGCTTGATAATATTTATAATTTCTAGCTCCTTATTTTTAGGGTTTGTTTGATGAATTGAGTTTTGAATATATCTGAGTTACATTCTTTAATGATTTATGGCTCACTTGGTTTTTATTGAGAGATTGTTTTTGTTCTATCTTCAGATAAAACAAGAGTTGTTGAAGGTAATTTAGCACTTATAAGAACATTCAAAATACATTTGAAACTTTAGTACACAAGCAGTGGTAAAAAAATGGTTAGTTGACATTGGATTTTTCCTATGATGGTTATCATTTTTGTTTTTTGGTAATATAGTGAGTTTTAATGGTGAATAGCGTGTGCTAAAATTTCTATACTATAACTATAATAATGACCATATAATCGCCAGCTATAATAATGACCATATACTCTTCAATGTATATATATACTTCTAAGACCTTAACTTTAACCAAAATTGTTGATTAATGGACATGGTAAAACTTGGTTATGTAATGGCCCATGTAATGCAACTTCATTTCACTATTAATTTTAATATTTTTTAATAAATATTTTTATTTAAAGGAAAAAAATAGTTCATTTCATTAATTTCAAATCAAATTAAATTGTATATAATTAAATTGTATTAATTTTAATGTTTTTTTAATAAATATTTGTATTTAAAGAAAAAAAAATTAGTTAATTTCAATATAAATTGTACATATTTAGATTGTATTAATTAATTTTGAAGGTAAAATCTACATTGAAACAATTTATAGATGAATTTCTATTTTCTCTTAAGAATTTTGATTATGTAAATTATGTGATGAATTAAACAATCTTAGGATGAAACCAAATGAATCATTAGAAGAATTTTCTACAAGGTTTATACATCTTTGGTGCAGATATTCTTTAAGTGAAATGTCTTCTATTAGTGAATGTTTTCAACATATTATTTCTCTTTCCAATGAACAATATAAATTAATCATTAATCGATCTAAATCATGCATTGATACGCATTCACGTATTTATTTAGATTTACATGAAAATCCCGAGGATTTAGAAGTTGTAGTTGAACATCATTGTTTGACAACTTTATTCACTTTGATAGATATGGATCAGAAACAACATGATATTTTAGAATATGTAAACATGACTTATGATAGTTCTTATATGTCAACCTCTTCTTTAAATGGGGAAGAAAGTTTGAGTAGAGATGAAGAAAGTTGTCACATTCTAGAAAATATGACAACTACCTCAGGGGTGAAAGACATTGAATCTAACATTTATGTTCATAATATGGAACAATATTCTTATAGGTTGATTGAAGATATTTTAGACCAACTTCTTGGAGACTCCATCATTGACTATTCTAATGATTCTCCATCAAAATTAATGCTTGAATCTTCTCATTTTGAAAAGTCTTGTGATTTTCTCTCACCTTTATCTCTTTACCATGAACATGATTATGTTTTAGATAACGTTATGTGTTCAAATATTTCAGTAGAGCATACCATGGATATTGATCAGATAATTCTAAGAGAAGAAGTAAATACACAATATTTCAAATTGAAACCAAACATGGATATCCTAATAGAAGAAAAGTTTCCCTTCAAAAAAGTTTATTTTTCAAGAGACGTTTTTCATTTTCCACTTATTATTCTTTGTACCTTGATATTTTTAGTGGTTGTGCTTCTCAGACAATCATTTCAGATCTTGTGGATTTTTATTATGCATGGCCAGACTCTAACAAGGTGTGAAATGGTAATAACTTATATTTAGGAGATGAAAATAATGGAACCTATTCCCAAGGAGAACACTTTCTAGCATAAGTTTTTAGTCTAAACAAATTTGACAAAATTTTCAAAAAACCATCTGCAACAATCTCCTCTATTGGCTACGGAGGTTTTAGTGATGTTCTATATAACTAAAAAAAAATGGGTGGGTGGAGTTTTTTTTTCAGTGTGTTTCTTGTCAAAACACACCAGTGTGGTATTGAAAAACTCACACGGGTATGTTAATATAATAAAATGCACCGGTACAGTAATATAATAAAAAATCCCCATACCTAAATATAATAAAAAAAACACCTTGGTTTATAACTATTGCGCACCAGTTCTACCTTTTTTTCCATATGCAAAGCATCGATGCTCTTATAATTACTACGCATCAATTCCACATTCTTCTCGTATGATGCACTAGTGCGCTTTAGAATTTGTCTGTCCCGGTGCGATCAAGTTATAGTTATCACCAGTGCAATTTAGGATTAGTACGTCCCAGTGTGATCAAGTTATAGTTATCCTCAATGCAATCATGTTATCCAGAGACCCGATGCGTTTAATATAGAATGTGTCTCTGTTCTTCTGTAATTAGTACGTACCAATATACCGGTAGCATTACTTTTAGTATGCACCAGTGCATATAATATAGTAAAGGCATCAGTGCATAAATAATGTTTAGATGTCTGGTGCATATAATAAAAGTAATGCACTGGTACGAAAAAATTTCTAGTGCACCAGTTAATATTTCAAACATGAGCATGTGTATGACTCCTCAAAACACACTAATGTCTATATATGGCACGCATTGTATAGTGAGTTCAAAATAA
This sequence comes from Picea abies, assembly GCA_900067695.1. Taxonomy (NCBI): domain Eukaryota; kingdom Viridiplantae; phylum Streptophyta; class Pinopsida; order Pinales; family Pinaceae; genus Picea; species Picea abies. Next base: position 2,864 of record CBVK0100034001.1, on the reverse strand, counting down.
TACAATGCACTAATATGTATATATTTTAATTCATTTTTTTTTACAAATTTTCAATTAATTATTTCAAAATCAAATATTTTTTATAATAATATTGTCGTATATTTAAGTTATTGCATTTTGATATAATGATTGCATTAATGTGTTATCCAACCAATTAAACCTCTGTTATTTGTAACAATGTAAATCATCCACATATTGTGTATTCATGAATGCAACATTTTACAACATTCAACAATGCATTGAAATAAGAAACTCATTTTATTATATATGAATAAAATACTCATTGTCATACAAAAAGGGACAATGTAAAGGTCTAGTACAATAATCAAATTGCAACCCATTTGTAATTTTTACACTTATTGGTAAAATTTCCTCATGGAATTAGGACAATATGTCGTGTACATTAAATAAAATCCATGAATTTCATAGACAAATATTCCAAAACATACAACTTGCAGTAACATTCAATTATATTGATTGTCATTCACTAGTTGAATTGTTGACATTGCTCGAGCTGTGTACATTGCCTAATTTCTTCATCATTTGTAGGTGATATTGTACTTTGGTTTTTTAACTTAATATTTTCTTGATGATTGGCTTGTTTTTTATGTTCTACCCCTCATCTTTCATCTACAAAAATAGAAATATATTGTAATAAGTATATCTGCATTTATATATATAGTAGAATATACATGATTGCATAAATCAAAAAACATACCTTACCACCAAGTCTTTCATAAACAATACACATTCTTTCAAAGCCATGCTTCATGAATTCTCTCAAAATATCCTCTATGTTTGCATTCCATACTTTGTTTCATGCATGTTTAATACGACATGAAAAATCATAGTCAATATAATCAATATAGTGTTTTCTTGTTTTTTCATTAATTATAAAACAAGGAAAGTTAAAAAGCATAGCTACTTACAAATTGTTCAATTAAACTTTCATTCTTCAACATATACTCACAACCCATACTTAACCCATATTTTATCAATTCATGGGTTGGCTACTCTTTGTATGTTAGCACATAGTAGAAGGCATTCATGGACAAGTGTAAATTAATTATTTAAATATAAATATCACAACAAACATGAAATCTTAAGAAAGGACAAAAACATAAATAATCACAAAGTTTGTGATCAACCATTTTCTTCCCCGTCATCCTGTCTTTTTTGATGAATCGATTCTGTTTGTTTTTCTTTTCTACAACAAAACAATCAAAAATTGGTATTTCATGCGATACTTAAATTCAATGTACATAAAAGAATAAAAAAATGATTGCATATCTCTTATGCACATTGTAGTTGGGATGGATCCTCTTGCGACAAAATTATGTTCATTTCTTTTAATATCTTCTTCTACACTTTTTTGGACATCCCTACCAACATGTCTTTGTTTTCCCCGTGTTTGTCCCTTGGAATTTTCAAAATCTCCCTCGAAAAAAATTATATAAAAATCATTATTTTTAAAAAAAATAAGATCTTGGTGTGTATATTAAGATAATTCGCATTGGGGCATCAACAATGTTTATATGCACCAGTGTGCCACATATACATACGCACGGTATAGTATAACAGTGTTGTTGTGAAATTGAAAATGTTTTACAATTTTTTATATTTAGTTGGTGTTTTATTAATTAAGATAGGCATGACTTCCTAAGTACTATTTATTACACATTTTTGAGCACTAAATAAATTTAAGAAAAGGCAATTTCCATATAAAAACAGTATTTGTTTTATTTTAAACTCAACGTTGCGCTTTGTAAACAATGTGCCCCCAATGCGTATTTCGGTAAAATGCACACTGCAAACTGCGAAAAGGATTTTTAATGATATTTTGAATTGAAATAAAGCAGTGTTGTTTACAAACAAATATGTTCTAGTGTGCTTATTGTGTACAGAGCGCACCGGTCACCACGAAGAGGTTTTTTAAAAACAAAAAACCAACAGCAACATGACAGTTTAAGATCCAATCCAATGAGTGGTTTCATTGCAATGGATAGGAAACACCCATATATAAATAACCAAACCCTATAAATAAATTATGATTAAAATAAATGCTTCTTGTGAAATATAGAAGGAGAAAAAAAATGAACAGTCAGAAAATTGGGGCTTCCAATACTAAAGGTAACTATGAAACCATTTTTTTTTGTTTGGGAATGCATTGAAAATTGTTTGAATCAAATAGGAGAATCATCAAGATGATTAATAGAATGAAACCATATACCTTAAATTTTTCCTTTACAAATTCTATGTGATCTACAGTACTCCCCCTCGAATTTGGCTCTTCAAAAAGAATCCACCCACTCAGAAATATTTGTTGATAAAGATTTTTTGCAAAAATATCCTCTTTAAAATTTGGCAAACAATAAAAAAATGAATAGGGTTTTCCTTTATAAACGCAAAAAACTCAAATTCTCACTCATTTGTTCATTGTATATTTCAGCGCATTGGTGATAAACGTGTACATTGTTTTTTTTAGGAGTTCCATTTTTTGATAATCTATGTCATGCATAGAGCATCAGTGCAGTATGCATAACACACCGATTTATTTTCATAATAAATTTGAAGTATTGATAGTAGGCACACGTTATTTTTCTAACTTGCTTCAGTCGGTGTGATTGACAGTTTGAAATGCATCGGTATGACGTGTAATTAATAACACACCAAGGTGGTGTGTAAGTAATAACGCATCAAAATATAGTTAAATTTGCATAATACAAATGAAAAAAATTGTATTTAAAGTTTGTGGAGGTTTTTCTTTGCGGAATAAATAACATAGGTCAGTCTTCGATGCTTATCTTAATTAAACACACTGGTGCATTTTGTTTATACATACACACCGGTACGTTTTCAAATGA
>CBVK0100033978.1:0-11651 GCA_900067695.1 Picea abies | reverse complement strand
CATTGGGATCCTTTGCTTCCGATTCTAGATCCCCAAGTCCAGAGAAGCTATTTTCAACTTCAATCTGGGTTTTCTAAGTTTCTTTGTTCTTTCTTGGATTTGTTGGGTTTGGATTGGGAGCTTTTCTTTCCCTTCTGGGATTTGCTTTGGTAAGGGGCTTTGATCACTTGGATTGCTGCCACCCTTCCCCTAGCTCCTTCTCCTGTTGCGTGATCTGATTTTTTGGGCAATGCTTTTGGAAGTGACCGTATTCGTGACAACTTCTACACTTGAAAGGCAGTTGTTCGTAGTCTATATTTTGGAAATGATGTCATTCCCCCATAGTTAGCTTAATGTCTTCTGGGAGACCGACTTCGAGGTCTACTTCCACACAAATCCGAGCACAAGAATATTGGTCCTTGGGATCTGCCTTATCGATGTATCTTCCCAGCCCATTTCCTATTGACTTCAGTGATTCAGGGTTCCTGCAATGTTCCTATTGACTTCAGTGATTCAGGGTTCCTGCAATGGATCGACAGCATGGGCAGGCAAACCCAGATCAGAACCGCTTTAGGGACGTCTACAGCTGAATCGAAGTCTAGCGACCATCTATTAAGATACAAGCCCTGAGACCCCATGAAATAGGGTCCATTTCTGAAGATCAAATCACGATCGTTTTTGGAGATAAACTCGAATAAGAAGAAGCCTCTTCCAACTGCGTAAGAGGTAACGTTGTTGGAGATCAAAGGCCTCTAGTTTTTTTGCACCCATTTATCTATTGTCCCAGGAGAGGGCCAGAGCCCTGTAAACTGTCCGACTAATGCCCGATTTGCGAGGGACACTGCAATGCGCACTGGCTGATTTGGTGGCAGAGCGATTTCTGGGACTTCATCTAGTTTCTTGACGAATTTTGGAAGGGGGATGACAGGCGATTTATTTCCTTGGCCATTGATAAGGTGCCTAAAGGCATCAATGTCAGAGGTAGGGGGAGGAGATGGGTACATCCCCCAACTGGGTTCATGGCTTGAGGTACGCAACCCCCGGTGAAACATTATTATTCGATCGACGGTCACTGCAGGCCGATCAGCCTGGGCTTGCGTAGGATCTGCAGGGCACCGTCACCTCCAGTTAGCGTCCGATCGAATCTTGGATTGTGGACCTCCAACTCTTTCAATAAATTATTATTTTGCTTATAATTTAGTATATTTTCAATAATTTGATATATTTGTTTTAGATACGTTTTTTTTTACTTTCACACTAATTTAATATATATTGCTTTTAAATTTCAAAACACTTAGTCATCTTAAGCATGTTCATCTTTGGTATGAAATTTCTACCTTACATCGTCACAACATTTTATGAATGGATGTGAATGAATTTGTTTTAGTTTAAGGTTTTTCCCTTTTTATAATATATATGTTTAAATTAAAATAATAATATTATATTAATAAGGGGGTTTTAGTAGAGTTAATAATAGTCATATGTGATCGTTTGAAGCTTCAAAAATAAATTTAGGTAGTTCTATGTTATCACAAAATGTTGCCAACTCAAAAAGCTTGTATCCACCAAAACTATATTCTAGGATTTCTTGCAGAGAAAATTATGACAAATTACTGATATAACAAAATACATAAATAGTACATGTCTAGATTGGATTGCGTGGGTAGCTTCTTCTCACCATTAACTATGTTATTGAAGGATATTTTCTCTTCTTTACTAAAGTTGTCCAAGTTTTTGTTGCTTTCGATAAATTCAATGTTGCTTCCTCCAATCCTGGATTGCCTTGGCCTGAAGGTTCTAGTTGTTCTAGAATCACCTCTTCTTTAGCTTGGTCTTCCCAACTCTCTTTTGTCCGAGGACTAAGTGAGATTTTTGCTTCCTCTAGATATGGGGGACTAATATATTCCTCTTTCACCATATCTTGTGGTACCACATCTTGCTCTTTTGATGGGTGTCCCTGATTTCTTTTGGTTCTATTTTTTGCTCATCCATGGGCAAGTCCAAGTTAGTTGGCTCATCCTTGCTAATCACTTGATGTCCTACCTTGGCGCCAACCCACCAGGTTGACTTACGTTGGTGTTTCCTAGATTGCCTTGGCCCTTTTGGGCAATGTTCTACCAAATGCCCTATTTCAAAATAGACTCTACAACAAAAAGAAACATCTTCATAATCCAACTTTTGTGACCAAGAGAAATTTTCACCTGTCAAGTTTATTATTGTCAAAAACCTTTTGTTGAAGTCCATTTCCACACATATTTGAAGTTTATTATTGTCGGAAACCCTTTGTTGAAGTCCATTTCTACACATGTTTGAGCATATGTAGTGATACTACAATTCTTTGTTTCCTCACTTCTATAATATAATTCTCTAAGGGCATTGCTAATGGTTTGGAGAAGGGTAAACCCCAAAGATGCATAGGCCTAATGGTTTGGAGAAGGGTAAACCCCAAAGATGCATAGGTAGATTTGGGAGTTTAACCCAAACTGGAGCCATGGACAAAGTATATGTCATTGGATCGAAGGATGGGGTCTAGGGTTTCGTGCATAATCCAAATTTCTCGCAAAACCAAGGACTCAATTTTAATATCAAATCCCTATCTTTTGCAAGATCGAACACCACATTGAAAAACCCTTTGCACAGGGGTAAATACAAGCTTCTTCTTTTAACTCATACTGCCAAGAGTCCAAAATCTAGTTGTGTAGATCAACTAGGTAAATCAAAAGGATGCCTTAGATAGATCAACTAGACCATTGAAACAACATTGAAGTGCATTTGTTATGCAAAAGGATGCCTTAGATACAACATCTTTCACTATTGGAATAGTAAGAACTTGAGCCTCTTGAACCAACACTCAATTAGGAGAATAAGAAACATTCTACATAATATCTCTAAAAGAATCCTTAACTAGATTATCATTAGATGGAAGAGGGTTAGATATGCAACCAATATCTATCATGGCTCCCATGGACTTCCCAAGATTGTCTTTCACACGAGAACCAAAATCACTAAGAAAGAAGATGTGGCCATCACAAGAGGAGCCATCACCATGCTAAAGTCAAAGTCCCTAGGGAAAGAAGCACCACACAAAGCAACCACTATAGCTGAAGCAAGAGAACATGGATTGTTTCCGATGGAGAGAGTTGACCATGCCAGGCCAGGTCGCCAAGAAGAGTCAATGACAACCACCACTCACAACTAGTCCTTTTACAATAACTTTAATAAATATTGCTTTCAAATTTCAAAATAACAATTGCACTAATTAATAATGCTTGTCACTTTAAACATGTTTACTTTTATATGAAAATATCTACCCTACATCAAGGTAACATTCCATGAGGGGGATCTTATCATGTTTTTTTTTCATAGTGGTAAGAATTTGAGTCATAGATATGGAACATAATGGATAAACAAATTCAATGGATGCTTCCTCTTACAAAGTTTGTATTCTTTTACAAATTCAATTAAATAAAATGACATAAATTTAATGGGTATGGGATTAGAAGAGAGTTCTATGAGAGTTGAAACTTTGTCAATTCAAAGTGGACTAACACCAACACACTTTATAGGGATATGAAGAATTTTGGCCCAATAAGTCGAAAATGGTCACATATAATTTATATAATGCAATCTCATTGAAAAAACAAATTGATTAGGGTATTCACTGCATGGAAATTGTTGTAATGTTAAGAATATTTTATATTGGAAGATATTATCACTTATTGATATGTTCCTTTAACATTATTTAAAAAGCATATCCCCATAGTGGTGGAACAGGGATTCACCAACAAACCAATATCATAGCATGTAGGTTTATACTGAGAGTTTAAAATAGTTAAATTGTAATTCAATATATTAGAAGGTGTTAAGGGGTGAGGGGTTTTCTAAACTAAACTTGGGAATACATATGGGGGTTCAACTAACCAACTTTGTTTTGGTAGGAGAGATAACAATTCAAGGAGATTTTCTTTTGAAAGTTGTTTTAATGAAAGCAAAGCATCTAATGGAGGAGCAAAGTGATATATGTCTAGTGCTGGTATCTTATAAAATTTCTCAACGGACCATGAAATTATCTGAATAAGCAATGGAAATGACCACATATTTCATAATAGAGCAATTTAAAGAAGAAATGGTATTTTGATTCCTAAGGAACATGTTTGATGTTTTTTACTAAAAGTTCAAATAGCATATGAAAAGCAACATTTTCTAATGTAGATGTTAGATACATATGTAAAATACTAGGACCAACATAACAGGGGTAGAAATTGTAAGTTTTTGGGTTACTCCAAAAGCGTTTACACCATGTTTGTGGGTGCTTCATGAGATTTGGGGTACATGCTGTATGATCAGCCCTTGGATGGTCTGTGATGGATTTGCACATGGGAGTTGGTCCACGATGGACTTACACTAGAGATGGCTTACTCAGTGGTTGCTTGGCCTTAGTTTGGTGCTTAATTAACATTCTTCCTTAAGGCATTGTATATCTCCTGAAAGATTGGGTGACATTCTACATGATGTCCACATGGAGATGATATCTTACTTGGAGAATTCCCTACTTAGGAGGAGCGTTTTTCATCTTAGAGGAGGGCATCAAGCCCTAGACAACACAAAGCATCTTGGATTCATGTTTGGAGGCTTGGAGTTGGCTTGGGGAAACTTGGGTTGCAACAATGTTCATGTAGGGGGACTGGACCCAATGGAGTACATGGCTTAAGAGGATTGTTGCAGTCTTTGGAGGCTTCCATGAGTAGTGTTTGACAAAACTTTTGGAGCACCCTTGCATTTGGAGCTTTGCTTGTGGGTGACATCAACTTAAAGCTTGACATGTGTACCTTTAGGGTGTAACACTTCACATGTGAGCCTACATGTGACTATTGTAGGGTACTTGTAAGGGCATTAACCTACACACATATCGTTGGCCTCCCTTACCTCTCATATATATAGAGGGAGGAGAGAGTCCTTCACTCACTAATCATTCTTGTCACTCTTGTGTTAGAGATGTGATCAAGAGGATCACACCACTTCTCCTCTCTCTCTTGGACCTTCTTGTGTACTTCATCTCTCTCTCTCTTGAAGTTGCTAGGGTTTCTTGATATTGTTGGAGTAACTAGCTAGCAACCCTCCCACACTTGTTTAGAGTGGATCGTTCAACACCTACGACACAAACCAATTTTTGACCCATCAACTCTAGTATCATAGGTGATCGAATGGCTGCCCCCCTAATTACTGGACCAACCTATTATTATAATTCCATAAACACCTAGCGAAGATATGACAAACAGATGAAGTATACATATGTACAAATCTTGTGACACCATACCATGATCAAAAGGTACACCTTGAAGACTAGGGTCATGGTTTCATCCCTTGGAGATTTGGAGACTAAGGTTTTGAGATGAAACCCTGGGTTGTACTTGGAGAAGAGAAGAAGAAGAGATGTATTGTCATGGAGGACATGCTTGAATGATTCATGGTTGTTGGATTTCCTTGGTTGAGCTAGGGTTTTATGGATTTTTTGTAGCTAGGGTTTTGAAGAGATAGAGGATTGTACTAGCCTTGATAAAATTTTGGTATGTACATAAAATTCATAATTAAATGCATATTAATGAAGTTTTCAATTATCATATACTCATGTAAATTGCAAAATTAATTTTTAGCAATCTATGCTCTTCATGGTTCGTAATTTCCATCTCTATATGCTGTACTGATTTGACATAAATTAATGATGATTATGTTAATTGATTCAATATCATAATTGAAGAAAATAAGGACACATTTACTAATTTTTTACAACTACCATAAGTGTTTTCAGATGTGTTATATGCATGATAAGATTTCTCTTGAGGGCTAAAACTTATTGGAACACATTGATATCTTTTCTCTTGGACTGCCTAGATGATTAGGGTTATTAAGTCTTGAAATACTGTCCATTGTTGCTACTGTTTTGTTTGTATTTTATAACAACCCTAAGGATGAAAATTCATAGGGTTAAGATCTGAGAACCCTCTAGTCAAGAGATGGAATTTCTGTTTTGTATTCAAATTCAAATTGAGTAGAAATTTCCACATGGAATTAGAGTTTTTATAATTGAGGACACTCTAGGTGTAATAGGAAGCTTGTGTTTCAGCTATATATTACCTGGGAGAGGTGCTTGACTTGTTTAAGGTTGTTGGGTGTGATACCCTAGGTTGCTCAGGAGAAACAATTGAACAATAGAATGGGTTTTGTCTACTTCATATATTGTCGTTTTTATGTGCTTGTTTAAGATGTGTAAGCTTACTCTCAGTCTTAGAGAGTGTGATAGGTTGTATGGAGCTTCCAATTTTGTTCCTTCAAAGATTATACTTCAAATCCTTATGGAGTAAGTCGATATTTGAGAGCATGTTGTGAAATAAATTCTAGAATCTATTGATCGAACAAAGTAGGCCATTCATCAGAAGAAGGAAGCTAAAGTGAAGAGAATTATTCTTGATTCTATGAAGGATCATTTCATTTCTCACATTGCAAATAAGAAGATAGGTAAGAAAATGTTTGATGCATTGGCTGAGTTATTTTAATACTCATGTGCTTCTCAACAAATGTTTTTGTGAAACCAAATTTCATCCATTTGCATGAACAATATAGATATTATGGTGAGCTACTTAACTAGGATCACTAAGTTGAAATATCAATTAGCTACCATTGGAACAATGATTGAATATTAGGAGTTGGTGTCCATTACCTTAAAAGGACTTTCTCCTTCTTGATGCCTTTTGTTTAGGGTGTTTGTGCTCAAGACACTTTTCCAAAGTTTCCAAAGATTTGGGTTGATCTTATGCAAGAAGAAATTAGATTTAAGTCTTATTCATAGCAACAAGGGTAAGCATATGTTATTGATCTCATTGAGAAGATGAAGAAAGGTAGCAAGAAAGGCTACAAAAAGAAGGAAGGAACATATACATGAAATACAGATTTGAGAAAGGAGGTGTGTTTTTGATGTCACGAGATGGGACATTATGATAACTGGTGTCCATTGAAGAAGAAGGGAAAGGGTATGAAATAGGTTGCAGTAGGTGTAGAGAAGGACCCCTTCAAGTTTGAGACTGATCTTTCCACGACTCCTTGCTTGTCCTTTAACATCGTCTCTAGTGTTGGATGGTACATGGACAATGGAGTTTCGAGACATATGCCATATGATAAGTCATTATTCCATAGATTTTAGGAGCAAGAGGGAGGCATGAGTGCCGAGCTCAGTGATGATGATACTTATCCTATGAAAGGATTTAGCTCCATTTATTTTCAGATGCTTTCAAGTGATGTTCTTGAGTTGGATTATGTTTTGTTTGTTCTTGGGTTGAAGAAGAATATTCTTTCAGTGTCTTGTATGACACATGTCCAATGGACAATTTCTTTTTGAGGGATAACAATGCACCATCAATGATTGTAGTCTAGCTAGTCTTGGTACTTTGGCTAGAGGGGTGGAAGAGGGTGGCATTTTCAAGTTACTTGTTGATCCAATGACACTTCTACATTAAAATTGGAGGTTGGAGGATCTTTTTATCTTTGAGGAGGCACATGCATGGTGGGATGTCATGGAGATAAATTAAAATTCTATTTTGGTTTTAGTGATTGATTCCAGGCTTTTAACCAATGGAGTGTTGTAGAGTACAAGGACAAGGTTGTTGGATTCTCTCAATAGAGGGAGTTGACCTTGATGAGACTCTTGCTCTAGACTTTACCAGAGGATTATCTTGAGATGAGGGAGTTAACTGTGTTCAAGTTGTTGATCTAGTTTCCAGAGGTTTTGAGGTACATGAGAGGGAAGCTCACGTTCACAAGTTGTTGATAGCTCGACATGGGTTATTACCTATACCACGAGCTTGGTATTTCATGATTGTGGAGATTTCTATCTTTGTGACTTTGATAGAAGTGATCCATTTGTCTTGGTTTTGTATGGAGATCTGATTATCTTCGTTGGATTTTCAAGACATTTGATGATGTGGTGTCCATTGATTTGGCCCATGATGTTGACTTGAGGGATGATGGAGTTAAGCACATTGCTTATGATCCAACATTATGTTCCTTGAGATTCATAGATGGTTTGTGTTCTTTAGAGTTTTTTGGTGTTGTGTTGGTTAGTATTCTTATGTTTATGGATATAGTGATACTTCTACAACTTGATTGATATTCTGACACAGTGGGAGACTATGGTGAATACATATGTGATATTTGATGTGTACACGAGGTCTTCCAATTCAAATATTCTCCATCAACGATTGAGGAGAGAGATGAGGTTCCTATTCTAGGGACCGATTTAGAGACTTGAGATGATTTAGATTTATAGGGAGATGAGGCAGGATCAGGTGTGGATATGCCCTCACCTACTAATTTAGCTCATAGGAAGTTGAGATGAATTACCTAGATATTAGAGGAGGCATGAGAACATGTAGGAGCACCTAAATATTTATTGAGATAATGTATTCCTCCCCAGAGACATGCTAGTCATGTTGCTTTAGTTTCCTCCATTCACGAACCTTGCATTTATCTTGAGGAGGAGAGGTGTGATGCCTTGGTGGAGGAGTGCGATGTTTGTTAGATAATGGTTGATTCTGAGATGGAACTAGGTATATATTTATAGGTGGTAGATTTGATGGAGTTGCAAAGGGAGTCAGCATGTGTTGGTGTAAACACTTTCCTCATAAAGGAGTGTTAACTTCCGGGTTACTCCAAAAGAGTTTACATCATGTTTGGGGGTGTTTCATGAGATTTAGGGTAGATGGTGTATGATTAGCCCTTGGATGGTCCATGATCATGGATTTGCATATGGAAGATGGTCCATGATGGAATTTCACATTGGAGATGGATTACTTAGATGGAAGATGGTCCATGATGGAATTTCACATTGGAGATGGATTACTTAGTGATTGCTTGACATTAGTTGATTTCTTTCTTGGAATTCTTCTCTGCGATATTAGGGATCGCCTGATAGCTTGGGTGACATTCTACATGATGAACACATGGAGATGGTTGCTTTCTTAGAGGATTCCCTACTTAGGAGGAGGAGCATTTTTCATCTTAGAGGAGGGCCCTAGACAACACATGGTAGCTTGGAGTTGGTTTGGGAGTGCCTAGATTGTGATAATGTTCAAGTAGGGGAGTGGACCTAGTGGAGTACATGGATTAGAGGGATTTTTGGGGTCTTTGGAGGCTTGTAGAAGGAGCATTGGACACACCTCATGGAGCGCTCTTGCATTTTGAGCCTTGCTTGTGGACGACATCACCTTGTAATTTGACATGTGTACCCTTACAATGTAGTGTTTCACATGTGTGAGCATGCTATATATATGCATACATATGTGTGTGTCACACACACACACACACACACACACACACACACACACACACTGTGTGTGTCACACACACACACACACACACACACACACACACACACACACACACAGGAATGAGAGAGTCATTCCATCACCAATAATTCTTAACACTCTTGTGTTAAAGATGTGATCAAGAGGAGCACACCACTTCCTGGATCTTCTCTCTCTCTCTCTCTCTCCGAGTTTCTAGGGTTTCTTGATCTTGTTGGAGAATCTTAAAGACTAGGGTAAGGGTTTCACCCCTTGGAGATTTGGATATTAAGGTTTTGAGATGAAACCCTAGATTGTACTCGGAGAACAAAAGAAGAAGAGGAGATGTCTTGTCTTGGAGGACATGCTTGAGTGATTCATGCTTGATGGATCTCCTTGGTTGAGCTAAGGTTTTCTTGGTTTTCCCTAGCTAGGGTTTTGGAAAGCAAGAGGATTGTACTAGCCTTTTGATAAGGCTATGATATGCACGTGAACTTCATATTTATGCATACTTATGAAGTTTTCATCTGTCCAATACTTGTGTAAATTGTAGATTCAAGTTTCAACTATCTATGTTCTTCATGGTTTGTGATTTCCAACTCTACATTTCTTGTTGATTTGACATAAGTTATGGTGATTATGTAAATTGATTTAAAATCATAATTGAATAATACAATGGCATATTTATCATTGTTTTATAACTATCGTAAGCGTTTTTTAGATTTGTTATATGCATGATAAGATTTACCTTGAAGGTTGAATCTTATTAGAACACATTAGTATCTTTTCTCTTGGATTGCCTAGATGATTAGGATTGTTAATTGAAATATAAATATTTTCTTATTTAAAAAAATCAAAATTAATTAAAATTGCAATTGTCGTGCCCATTTATTTATATGAATGTTTTAAATGTTGGTTTGTTTTTTTATTTATTAACATTATAACATGAATGATTATTTCTTTTAAGCTATTGTGTAAAAGCAAGTTATTTCTCTTAATACAATTAGTTACTTCACTCTTCACTTCTACAAAATTTATTTATCTAAATACAATTAATTACTTCAACTTATTTCTCTAAATATACTTAGTTATATCAATCCTCACCTCTTTTACACAATTTATTTATCTAAATTTAGTTAATTACTTTACCCCTCACCTTTATATAATTAGACTCAATTCAAATTTAATATATATATATAATTAAACTTAATTCTAATTCAAATTAAATATAATAAAAAATTTATAATTTTGAGATTTTTGATAAAACATGTTTAATATTATGCATGTAAAACAACAATAAAATAAACTGTATAAGTTAATACATCACATACAAAGTTTGGATAATGTTAAAGTTTTTACTTACTTTAAATAATCTATACATCTTAATAAAAATTTAACTTTTATAAAAAAAGAAAAATTATATAGCAGCTAGTCCCTACTATGTAGGGATCACAGAGCTTAAAAGAACACTACAAAAATATAACAGTGTGATTAAGTGGGAGAGAACAACATACCATATACCATAGAAATATGAAGCTCTTTTGCATTTGATAAGCTTTCATTACATGCAAATCTAAATTGCATAGCTATGAAAATCCATGAAAATGTACTACATTATCATTTTAATTTACACCTTTTGAAAAGTAATGGCGAAGGACTCATAATACCACGACACACATAAAAAACTATGTAACTTAAAGACAAAATCAACCTTAGTAAAGTCAATATGATCGTAGCAATTTGTCCTATAGTTATATGTTTTAGTTCATATGTCAATGTCACTTTTCATAAATTTCCATCTAAATTCCCACTATTACCCATTTTTTTTTTAAGGAAACGATGAAAATTGAACCGTAGTATTCAAGTCTAGAATTTACTAGCTTATTCTTAAGAGACCAAACTTTACCAGCTGGTTGGTTGGAGACCAAGTCGTACCTTTAGGGAACATGTGGAAAACAGGTTTTGCTTATTTAAAAAAAAAAATAATAGCCAAATTTTATACTAAATTAAGCATATTTATAAGGAATATGTCAAAAAGAAGACTTCAAGTAATTTTTTAAAAGTTAATAAGGCTGCATGGCAACAGAGTCCTTGCCAGGTTGGGATGAGAATAAATGCGACCTAGTACAGAGACATGGCTATAAAGTTGAAATACATTGAAATACTTTTATATATAGGAAATATGTACTTTTGTAATGGATCACGGGTTGTCGGGCTGACGATATACAAAAAGCATCGACAATTCCGTGATACAGAAATTGGGCTTCTGATGTTCTCTGTGATACAGAAATCGAGGAGTGGAGTTGCGGACTATAGAAATTCATCACAAATAAAAAA